>JACJUY010002568.1:131780-196944 GCA_014220935.1 Platorchestia sp. MABIK | reverse complement strand
AATAAGCAAAACCAAAAGCACAAATCATTTGACACAAAAAAAGACACAAATCAGTTGAAAATTCCCAAATTTAAATGTTTCTCAACACGACTCTGTTTAAAATTAGGCTTTTAATAGCGGCTTAACATACGTAGTAGCTATCTTGTATAACTTGCGTGCGTGAATCCAGTTAATTAATGATATTATGCCTACTCGGGAGGGATACAACTATTTTATCTATGTATGCGAGTTAGTGCTTCCAGAGGAAGGGAATATGGAGGTCCCGAGCGAAAAGTTAGATAGGCGTTTTTTAGAAATGAAACAGGTTTTTTGTTTTGTTACGGATCATCTTTTTTCGGTTATCTGCTGTCATATTTTTCAGCACCTACTACTTTTTCTTCAACTTTTATCTTGTTCCATACACTTGTTTCTCAACTTACTGTTTTTATGCACCTTATGCAAAGATTCCGCTCCATACTAAATGGGGCCTTCCTCCTTTCTCTCTTTGGAACACCTTTGTTGCGGTTAGGGAGGCTCAAACTAACATCTTGTCAAATGATATTATGCGGTAGTAAACGAGCCCTCAACTCGCGACCGCGATACCGCTAGCTTGTTTTCCTGAGTTAGGTTTGAAGTGTGAGGTCTTCTCTCATCACTTGTCCTTAGTGCATCACGGCGATTGAGAAGCGGGCAATTCGGTAGAAATGTCAGAAACGTCGGTCTCTTCATTCATTTTTTGTATATTGCATAGCTCCGGAATTCTATTACCACGTTTCTGTGTGACACGTCAAGTGGGGCTGCACGGAGCGAGCGTTCGTCATGCAAGACCTTACAGCGGCTGTGTTGTGTCCTGGGGCTGGATCTTCCAAAAATTCTGATCTTCGTCGTTTTGGTATTGCATGTGTTTCCGGATTGTTATTGGTTAAATTTCGTTTGAAAGACTACGAAACTTCTGTACTTTGGCTGTAAAAAACACGGTAGATTCGAGTCAACAGAAGAGCTTCCGTTACCGGCTGTACCGCTACGATAGAGAAAAGTGTTCAAATGTCTCAGGGCCCGAGCTAAGAGTTGAGTATGCCTTCTTTTTGTTGAAATAAAATGTTTTTGTTATGTTAAGGACCTTTTCGGTTCACTGCTGTTCTGTCTTTGAGTACCCACTACTTTCTTCTTCAACTTGTATCTTGTTTTATAAAGTTCTTTTTAAATTTACTGTTTCTATGCCCCTTCTACATAGATTCTGCGTTCCCTTCTCTCCATTCCAAATGGTGCCTTCTTCCTTCCTCTTTTCGGAACGCTTTGTTTAGTGGTTAGGGGGCTTAAACTAATTTGGAATATAATTTTTGGACCACTTTTGTTGTGTCAGAGACTTTAACTATCTTAATTATTACTCAATCGTTGGACAAAGAGCGTTTGCAGTCCTTCAGTTCGTTGCTGCTTTTACTGTACGTGTTTTTTTGTTTTGATGTCCGAAATATGCTGACGAGCTTGTCATTCCTCATGTGTATTATTAGTGCTGTGAAGTGACTACTTACATTACCCACATGCTATTCTTTCACTTCACCGAGAAAGCCTACTAAATTTCACTCGCTAGCGTGAGCTCATATTTCGATGTATTATTTTGTTGGTAGCAAATGCGCCGCCTGAAGCGATGAAATTTAGTGGAATTTAACATAGCACACGTCTCCGACCACTTAGTGGTAACTGCATGGCCACGTGGTGCACGCAGTGTTTATCTTCCTTAGCCCAGAGGTGACAAGCGCAGGGGAGATTATCTTCTCTTTTCTTTAGCGACGTCGGCGGTGCCGGAAAGGATAAAAGATTGTCTCAGCCCAGAAGGCTAAGCGCGGGGCGAACAAATTTTAGGCTGAATATTCTACTTTGTGTAGTGCTAGGAAATATTTGATGATCACCATCACTAAAAGAGTATTGTTAACTTATAATGCGGTTCGAATTTACGCTTTTTAATGAAAATTGCATCAGGCTTTGTGAACTTCCTAGCGATCGAACGGGAATTTGCGCTGCAGTCTATTGCAATTGCTCTAAATTACTGCGATCCTCGATGCCACGTTGGAGACTGAATCAACAGCTCGATCTCGGCGCGATATAAGGTTTAATCACGGCCAGCCTGCATGTTTACGTGGGAAGCTACCATTTCGCTCCCAGGTGCGATAAGCAGAGACTTGTGTTCTGTGAACACAGCGCTGTGTGTGTGTGTGAGCGCGTGCGTCTCAATAGTCGCTGACGCATCACTGATGGGATGCTTGTGCAACTAATGGCGTTGCGTGAATTTCTCTTGCGTGTTTTTACGATAACGTATTGAACCATTCCGTCGTAGTAGTATTTGGAAACAACTTCTCATGTGAGAGGACGTACGTATGTTTTACTGAGGTGTAGGTTTCGTAAGATGTGTTATCAGTGCGAGGTGTCATGTTGAAATTTTTTTTTGATCGTTTAGGTTTCCCATCTTTCAAATTATCAGGAATAGTCTTTTTTGTAAGACGAAAGTTGGGTGTCGAAAGTGCTGACGCTAGAACAATCTGGCCGAAATAGCGGGAAAGTGTGATAAGACAAGTTATAAGCGAACTGGAGAGAAAACGTGCTCAATGTCGGGTGGAGTATGAAACCAGGCTCGTGAACGTGTCACAACCGCGCTGAAGACTTGTCTAGAACTTGACCGGACTGGGTCACGTGTTGACGGGTCACGTGTTGACATCTGGCTGCATTTTCACGTGCTTCGCGTTCTTGAGTGCAAAGAGGCTTTTCTTCTTTCAGGTAAATACCCCAGGAGATACAACTGTTGTATCCATGGGCTCTCCCGGGATGAAAATGTGAATTTCCAAACAAAAAATTAGGTGCGTTTTTATTTTTTTAAATAAAACAGCTTTTTGTTTTATTAAGGGTAATCTTTCCTTGTTTTACTGTTGTCCTGTTTTTCAGCCCCTGTTATTTCCATCATCAAATTTAATTTTGTTTTAATAACTCATTTATCATTTTACTGTTTCTGTACGCAGAGGATCTTGTTGGGGGCACACTTGTGCTTAGATTCCCTATTTTTTTAACTTCGAAATGAGTGGCACCTTCCTCTTCTTGAGAAGGAAGGCTTTTAACACGTTTGCTGCCGCTGGGTGCACATTTGCGTCCAGCGGTCTCGTGTTGAGCAATGTTGTAAGTTGCAGAGTTGAAAAACGACCATACTGCTCGAAGAAAAATTGTATCTTTCATAAGAAGTGTGAAAACGTAATAGGCTGATTACATTTACCTCGGACACTTGAATCTGTTTTAAAAAAGATGTTGAAATAAATGAAATACTGTTCATTCACACTGATACATGAATAAGAAATTTACCTAGTGGTGAATCGTAAGTGAACGTATTAACCAACTTATAATCAAATCTCTCCGCCATTTACCTTGGCACTTGCTCGCCATGACAGCAGTTACGGAACGCATGCTGATTGAAGTCGGGGCTCTCTGCATTCTTTGTTGCTCGTCTTCTTAGGTCTTACCTTACCTGCCGAGGGCAAATCAACCGCTTGCTTGGACTGAAGTACCACGCTGTTGTGTTGAAATGAGCTCGGGACCTATTGCATTCGCAAGAAGAAAATTTTGATGGTTCCAGAAAAATTTCCTCCATTTGTGTAAAATGCAATCTAAATAAAGAGTTATGGGTAAAAACCTCAGCACTCAATATCTTTTAAACTTTTTTCTTCAAAGCTAACTGCTTCGTTCTTGATTGGATTGGATAGAAAAAATGCACTGCTCTTCGTGTCCTCTCCAGAAGAAATATTTTATACCAGTTGCAGCAGTCGCAATTGGACCGTGTGTTGCGGGTAGTTGCGTGGGTACCTGGTCATTGTGCGGAGGCTCGAGTTTATAGAAGGTCGATGAAAAGTTCTGACACTTGCACAATTCTTGTTCAAGCTTTGTGTTATTAATTTAAATGCCGGCGCGAGGAAACTATAAATGCGTGATTCATAATCCTTATTCATTCCTACAATATGATTGTATTTTTTCACCACTTCCTTGGTCTAAGAAGACAATATCAGGATGTTCCCCATAGTCGGCGTTGTGCGGCTTAGTTTTAACTGTGCTAAATGCCATGGAAACGGCTGAACTTCTTGACATTCCGACAAAGCGATTAACTGAGCAAGCTGCTCCTCAGTTGTTAAAGTAGAACTTTTTTTTTCGACTTCCGTTTTGTTTCATAGCCTTCCTTTCTAACACACTGTTACCGTTTCTATACTGTTTCGTACCTTTTGTTAGACTACGTGCGTAGATTCCGCGTTCCCTTTGCTCCATAATTAATGGTGCCTTTATCACCTGCCTTTCTTTGGAACGGCTTTGTTTGAGTTAGGGAGGCTTAAACTCGTCTATTCTAATGTTGAAGTAGAAATTGACGAGGCGGGTGGGAGAAACTTTTGAGAAAATCTTGTGCATGCATGCATTTCGAATGAATCGGAGAGAACACATTTCCATTGTTAAGAAAATGTAAGTGTTGAAGGGGGGAGCGATCAATAAAGATATTACTTTACAACTCTTCTCAGGGATGCTAAGAAGCAACTTTTAAAATCCCTGTGCCGGACGTAGCAGTCCTGGAAAATTTCAGCACGTCTAAGTTTGTGACCCTCTAAGCCTATGTTTCTGTACGTAACTGGAGCACAACCACAGAAGGTGCCATGGGAGCGATTAGATTTTTATGTGTATGTTTTAGAATTTAAAACAAACGTATTCTGACCGTATTTCCATCATGAATCATCTGAACAGTACGAGTGATTTGTCTAAAACTTGACAATGTGTTTTTTTGTACAGCAGTTCAAAGAGCATGATAACCTCATTTTTTCGTTATAAGTTCTCGTTCACCTGCATTGCGCAGTGTCAGCACGGAGGTATCTGGCAACGACTGTGCGTACGTCGTTTCCACTGCCACGTGGCTTGAAAGTGGCTGCTGAATATTATGGCTTGTTGAATTGTTCTCGTAAACTTTTGATACTCGAGTCTAACTTATTAATTCACATTTTTTCTAAAACTTCTATGCGGTTTAATTTTACATTGCAACTTTATTGTTTATTGTCGCGGATTGTTTGACATTTTGAGGCTCTTTGGGACATGGCTGTGGACTGAATGGCTTACTCGTATGACGACATGGCTGAAAGCAGCTGAGCGGAGCCAATTCTGGTCAGTGTGAATCGGTATAGGAATGGCAGGGGTGGGTGCCGCTCTCCTCTTTTTCGTCGCCGTCGGCACATCGTGTGATGAGAGCAATTAGTTGCAACCTTGCGTGAAGTCGCCTTGATGAATATGCATTAACTTTGCAAAAGTTTACTAAAAGTGGAACGTTTTTTGGTTACTATTGTATATTTTAATCCTGCTTGTTGCAGTACTGATGTCAAGGTACTAAGAAACGTGTCATGAGCGGAGCAATGGGCGGAACTGAAGATAACAGACGGAGAGACGATTCATTTTTTAGTGGTTGTGCTAATATTTTGTTTGTGTGTGGATTGACTAGTAAATGTAAAATGATCCCGGCTGAAGAGGAAACCTATGAGATCAGTCTTTACAGATTTTGTTTGTGCGGATCAAGCAAATTATAAAATTTTTACACTGACTTCTACTCCAGGATTACAGAACGAATCTTGCAGACAGAAAGCACAAGAGTAATTCTTCAGTGCCTAGTTTTCATTTTGTATTCTTAATTTTTGCTGAAAGTGCTGTAGCACCTAGCAAAAAAGTCATATTTATTGGTAGCAAGTGAAAGTAAAATTATCAGACCTGGATTTGAGATGAAGACTTGTTAGCATGACATCGCTCGTTTTAATTGCGAAAATGTAGTATTTCTACTATGTGAGGGCCCGAGCTAAGGGTTAGGTAGGCTTCCTTTTTGTTCAAATAGAATAGGTTTTTGTTCTGTTACGGACCATCTTTTTTGGTTCACTGCTGTCTTGTTTTTTCAACACCTTCTACTTTCTTCTTGAACTTTGATCTTGTTTCATAAATTTCTTTCTCATCTTACTGTTTCTATGCCCTTTCTGCGTGTAGATTCCACATTTCCTAAACTCCATACTAAATGGTGCCTTCCTCCTTCCTCTCTTTGGATCACCTTTGTAGCGGATAGGAAGGCTTAAACTAACTAATAATCTAATCTGTAGTATTTCTAGGGGCATAATGATGGTTTCATGCTGCAGTCAGATTTACTCTTTCCTCAGTATTTATTATTTCAATCCATTCTTTGTAGTGTAGTTGCAATGGATGTATCTGAAGATGTACATTGTTACTTTAATCTGCTCCAATACGACTTGGAAAAGGCATTTGGTATTTAATAAAGTTGTTAGGTGTAGTAGATTGAGCATTTCCTACCTTGTTGCTATTGTCCTGTGAAGTGATGTGTATTTAAAAGCTGCCTTTAAGCATGGTGTTTGTACTCCAAAACTTTGAATCTTGTAGAGCAATGATTGGATAATTTTGTAATGACTAACTTCTAACCTTTTGTTGCAAACTACTTTTCAAATTAAATAATTTTTTTGTAGTCAACTTCATAGTAGTTAAGTGTTTACTCAAATATAGGATGGAAATATTTCATTTTTAATTATTCTCTAATTCATAAAATCAAAATCCACTAGTTTGTCTTCTATGTAGTTCATATTTTATAAAATTCATATTTGAACTTCAACTATTGTGTTACTTCAGGCAAAGAAATGTTGAAATTACAATTTTTAGCCTCAGTGTTGATGACTACAAGACTTTAAAGAGAGCTGCACTTGAACTTTATCATTTTTATTCATTTTTGTTGAATCGAATTTTTTCCTTTCAGTTGATTTTCTAAATTCTGATGTGTTTTGTTCATTCAAATATTCATTGTGTATTAAATATGGTATTGAATAATATGCTAAGCTCTGTGATGTCTTCCATACTGATGGAAAAGGAGACTCTTTTCAAAACTGTGTGACTGAGTTGCATTGGTCAGCAGAATGTTAGGTGCTGGCTTACCATAGAAAAACTGTACAGTTGCCACCATGGTGCACCTCGGAGATCAGGAAAACCTCATTATCAGCACCCAGAACACCAATGACAGAAAAGAAATGTCGAAAAATAATACTGTAGAAAATAATGAAGATGAGAAAAAGCCAAAGGATCAGTCAGGAAGGAACAGGAATTATGATCGTGAAGAGAGACACACAAGGAAAGAGGACTATGGAAGAAGGAGTTATAGGAGTGATAATTACAACAGAAGTTATCAAGAGAGAGACAGGTTCAACAGAGAAAGACACATAGACTATGCACGTCAGAAGTATCGAGAGCCGGCTTTGGGCAGGGAGAGGTATCGTGCCTATGACAGTCAGGAAGATGTAAAGGACAGCAGTGAAACAGAGCATGCAAGTCAGGGCTACAGCTCTAGAGAAAAATATGACAGGAATACCAGGAAAATTCACCATTCTGATACCAAATCAAGAAGCAAGAACACTATGTATGAAGTCCCTGCTGAAAAAGAGTCCAGTGAAGAGAAAGATCTTGAAAGGACAGTTGACAACAACTCAAATCCTAAACTTCATAGTATGGAAAGAAATCAAGACAGTGATTCAGATCGATCAAATCGCCGAGACTACCATGGTGCAGCTGTAGGGGATGAGGGTAGCACTTATGGGCGGAGCACCAAGAGAAATGACGAAACTGGAAGGGATAATAAATATGCATCTATGGAAGGTTCACGTCATTATCGTTCACGAGATGAAATTGACAAAGGTCCTGAGTCACGAGAAGATGCCCGCTATAGTAGGAGACGTAGAGATCCTGTAGGAGAAGAGCGTGCTCCAGGTGTAGGTTTTCCTCCAGCTCGTCCTGATAGCGCTGCCTCACACAGAACCAGCAACAGCAGAGTCACTGCACATGGTGGGTCATGTACTGATCAGGGCTTTAAGTGTTCATAGCCTTACAGGCACATTTGCTTTTGTGTAAGGTGTTTCAGTCGCTACGTTTAGTGAGAGTAATTTATCAGTCGAGTTTTTTAATTCTAATGCATTTTTTGATGAGGGATCCAGCCTCGTGTAAGGGTACTATTCATCTGTCTGTACAGTGAAGGCAAGGTTTTCAATTTTAGGAAACTAACAGCAATAAAGAATGTGCTATTGCATTGTTTAGGGTTCACAAATTTTTGTCCTCTTAATTTATTTTGAAATGAAGTTGTTTCTGTCATTATCTTCAACTACCACTTGCATCTCATCATTTATACTTGAAACTTTTTTGTTTCAAGTATGTTTATCTGTCTGGGGGAACTAATGGACCTATGAGAATGAACACACCAAAATGTAAAATGTGAGGTCTGTAGCTGAGAGGTAGGCTTTCTCTTTTGTTGAAATGCGTGGTTTTTGTAAAAAAATATTTTTTTGGTTCACTGCTGACCTGTATTTCAGCATCTTTCTCTTTCAACTTTCATCTCTTCCACAAACTTCAAGCGTAGGTGACTGATTCTATGCACAAGGGATCTTGTGCCTAGATTCTACATACCCTTCCTTACTAACTATTAAAAAGTGCTTTCATCGTTCCTCTCTTTGGAACACCTTTGTTGAAGTTATGGTGGCTTAAACTTATTTAATCCAATTAAATTAATCAAATCTTTAAGTACATTCACGTTTCTTTCAGTACATACACACTGAGTTATGCAGCTTTTGAAAGTAATATGCTCAATGGAAGGAGCCTTCTATTGGGTGATGAATTCTGTCACTTTTAAACTATTAGCTTATTCATTTTACACAATTTGATGGTTATTTGGAATCCATGATTCCATGTCATGCATGGAGTATGCTTTAAGGTTTGTGTTAAGCTCATGCCACCTGTTGGAATGTAGAGGTCTCTAATTGTTAATAGGTTTGTGTTCCACTTGCTGAAAGTTTGAGTATGGTGAAACTAGATTATTTAGCCTTTACGTATTTGCAGGGAGTAAATACAAAAATTAATTAGTTTAAAGGTTTCAGCTCTAAAATAAGAAACAAGAATAAATTTTCTTTAGTCTTAATGAATGGCCAATGCCAATTTTCCACCTACAGGTCAGCAAGGTTTGTCTTTGGTTTTTGCTCAAGGAAGTAGACAGGATTATGGAGATGATTTTCCTTGTCTCATTGTGTTGAGTCTTGACCATCTGAACACAGCATAAGGCTGTATAGACCTCAGTTGCAATATTATTTCACTTTACATTTGCAACGTGTCTTATGAATATGACAAGTTGCTCAGAGAGAGACAATATATATGATTTATTATTATCTTTTAAATTAACAAATTATTCTCCTGTTTCAGCACTGATGATGGAACTTTATTTCCAAAACATTTGCAATAAATGTAATCTTCACTTTAAATCTGGTTCTTCCTTTTATTTTAGGAGTAAGATTCTTGATGAATCGCCCTGTTGGAAATATAATGTCTTATGAATGAATCAAGTTTTTTTTATAGATTTGTGTTATTAATCTTTCTTACTATCTAGTTGGTATTATGTTGCCACTTTAGAAAAATTTTGATCTTACTGATAATTTAGTTGCTCCTGCACATTTTAAGGTACATTATGCCTGGAAAATTAGTGCAGTTCGATGCAGGTAAATTTTTCAAACGGTTTTTTGTGTACACAGTGACAAAAATGATTGTTAGACACATAATTGTATGTATAGATATTTCAACTCAGCATAGCACAGTTTAGGTGGTATTGTTGGTGGCCAAGCTGCTGTGACCTGTGTAAATAGAATGAGTTAAAATTGAAATTTTATTTTAGTGCTACCCATTGTTGTCAAACTCAAAACTGCTTAATGTGGACAAAAGTTGGATGACTTGGGATGAATGTATGCGCGTAAATGAAAAATAACTTTCATGAACTTGATTTTTTTCTGTAATTTTGAGCAAACAGATTGATTTTCCTAGCATGGCTTGAGAATATTTATCAGTATTCCTAAAAGAGTGAGACTATTAGAGTGACTACTCACGTTATATTGATGTCAGGCAAATAGTTCATTAAAGTCCAAATTTATGTTCATTTTATGTATGAAATTAATGATTTTAGGGCCTATTTTATAACTAGTTTGTTACTGATAAATTTCACAGCTGTTAAGTCATTAGTTTTATTTATCTACGATTGGCATCATATCTAATGATCTGTCATGCGTGGCGCTAAAGGTGGGCAGATTCCTGAGCAGAGCTCATTAGTGACAGACATGCATTTTATGGACCTGTTCTCCCCAAACTTCTGTCATGAGTAAATTCCTAAAACTTGAAGGCTATAAACATGTTGTGAATAACTCGGAGCTTATTTCACTCCTGAAGTATTACTTTTTTAATTTTTGAATATTTCTTAAGGAGAAACCTTTTTATTCCTTTAATTTTTTACTAATTAGTGCCTCTATGCTCTCTTTTGAATGCCTTAGTTGGAGTTAGGGAGGCTTAAACTAACTTACCTAATTATGAACCTGTTCCAACTACTTGTATCTTAGCCACTGTCTTGAGAGTATTAATATTTGGCAAGTTTGCTTGATTTTCAGTATTCATTGGCTAAATTGACAAAATTAATATTCTTGCATTTTCCTGATTGTATCATTGCTCTAGTCATGACTCATGAGCCTCTTCTACCTTCCTGCTGTCATTTGGGCTTGGCACCCACTTGTGTAGCTCAGGATAAGTAGTGAGATAACATGCTTAATGGCCACTGCTGGTGTCAATTAGAGTACAGGTAAATGAGTTATCACGGTTTTTTTCCTGAAATTACCAAAAATGAATAACTTCATGATTTGGAATGAAGGTTTTATGTAGTGATATAATGGAATACATTAGATTATTGACCATGTTATTACATTAGCAGTTACCGAGTCCTATATGATAACTAAAATTATTGGTCTGCTAAAAGCTCGTCAAATCAAAAAATTATAAATTTTACTGCAATTATTTCATTGATATGCCAGACTTTTGGCTGTCCTTCAGATTTCTGAATGTGAACTGTATTTCAGAGAATTCAAAGTTCTTACATTGATGTAGGTCATTTTGAATTTGGTTTTGACAGAATTCTCTGGGCTTCATTAATAATCAGCTGTTGCTCAATTCAAAGGAATTTTCATTGGTTTGTTTAGAAGTGTAATGAATTTAAAAAATCGACTATTGACTCTGTATAATTTCCATCCATTTGTGGGAGTGGTGCCGTAAATTTTAAAAATGAAATATTAAGAAGCACCTTATCTGGGAAAATGTGTGGATATGGTAATGCATCAGAATGTAGATCAGCAGGAGAATGCAAACACAGTACATATGTGATACTTACATGGCTTGTTCAAATTTAAACATTCTACTCAATGGTTAAATAAAGCAGCACAGCAAGTGGGAAGAGCTCTTTGTGATGTGGAGAGTAACATTTCTACTGTGGTCTCACTTCAGCTTGTTTTGAGCAGGTTACCCTGGTTATGGCGACTACTACAAGAGCAGCAGCAGCAGGAGGGCACCGGGTGGCGAGATGTACGACCCACAGTCCTATTATTACTACTATTACTCGCCTTACTTTGAGCAACATCCCAAGTACCGTGACTACTGCCAGAACTACTACAAGCATTACCCTCATCAGGTGAGCCATGCCTGACTGGCCTTCCAGCAGATTTGCCTGTGAGGGATGGTGACAGGTTCTTTGTGTTTTGGGGCCCCTCAAGGGGATACAACTTGTGTCTCTATAGAAATTAGCACTCCCAGGAGGAAAATGTGAGGCCCAAGCTAAGACTTAGGTAGGTCTTCTTTTTGTTGTAATAAATTTTTTTTTGTAATGTAATGACAACCTTTTTTGGTTCAATGCTATCCTGTTTTTCAGCACCTAATACTTTCTTCTGCAACTTTTATCTTAGTTCAAAAACTTCATTCTCATCTAACTGTTCCTTTGCCCATTCTGTATAGATTCTGCATTCCCTTATCTCCAAACTAAATGGATCCTTCCTCTTTGGAATGCTCCTTTTAGCAGTTAGGGAGTCATAAAGTAACATCTAATCTGTAAGCTTCACACTTTGGAACCTCTTTATGTATTTGTCTCTTTCCAGTATGGTGCTACCGGCGCCCCTCACTCGCTGCCTGATGAGCGGGGCAGTGTGCGGTCAGGCCGCAGCTCTGCAGCTGAGGAGGTCAAGAAAGCCACCCTCAACTCCAGGTAAGAATGGCGACTGGAACGTACGTGGGTAAATAAGTTTTGAACTTTTCAAATGCTATTCAATTTTGCAGTTTTTAAATGAAATTTTGGATTTTCGTCAGCATCGCAAGTCGTTGTTCCAGTCTTCATACTCAGGGTTATTTCACAGTGTTTATTTGAAAAAATTCCTTGAGCTTTCATGATCTCTTGATTTGTATTGAAGGTTTTAGTGATTCTCTGCTGAACCTCATTTAAAATTTTTGGTTGGAATTTAAGCTGATTTTTATTGTGGCTCCCGACATGGATATTGGCTTTGTACTTCATTTTCGGGTAGATTGAGACCCAAGGAATCATACACAGGTGCTGATGTTCCCATATGAGCTTTCTATATTTGATCATGAATTTTGCTGAATAGGTTTGTTCAGTATTCAGCAAGGGTGTGCTGTTTAAACTGGATGTAGGTTTGAGCATCTCGTCAGTGCCCTAGTGTTGGTTTTAGTCTTCATGCCGTGCAGCAGGTCAGAGTCTTTGTTTTTCATTTACCCTCGTGTTTGTGTGGTTCAAGTTACCTGTAAGTTGTGTGATTATGTTTGCAGTATACACAGTATGTGCATGCCGTACCTGTAATTACACATGGTTTTTCTGTAGTGTGTGAATTACCATCTTTGTACAAATTGTTGTCCAGATTTTTTCAATAGTGGAGTTTGATTTATCAGGACAGCATTTGAAAGCTGCCTGCGTGCTGGCGCTACCGCTTGGCGCACACCTGCTCTGCTCTTTACAAAAATGACTGCAGTGATATCTGATCACTTGTGTGCACTGCCTCGCTTAGATGGCTAAGGCAGGAGTACAGTACAGGAGTACTTAGATGGCTAAGGCAGGAGTACAGTACTCAGCTAATTTTCACTTTTTAGGATGAATATCCAGTGTTTAACTGCCTCGTAATGCTACAGATCGGGTATATTGAGCTGAGCCACCTTGTGCTGCTATGTTAGACATCTTGTGCCTAGCCACCTCTCGGAGCTTGGGAAAATAGCTTGTGCATAGCTGTCTCAAGCTACTGGATCGGATATTCAATGCTTCGCTGCCTCATGTTGCTAAGGCGAATATTAAAGGCTCGGCTACCTCTGGCTGCTGGAGTTAGTCCATTACTTAGCTACCTCTTGCTGTTGGATCGGATGTCCTGTGTTTAGGCGTTTTTTGCTACTAGATCGGGTATCCAATGCTAAGTTTTCTTTTTTGACTAGATTGGATTTCTGCTGCTTGGCCATTTCTTGCAGCAAGGTCAGATATCCTGCGTTCATATGCCTCTTGCTGGTATGTTTGTCATCTTGTGCTTAGCCGTCTCTTAATGCTGAGTTGGACTTTCAATGTTCAGCCACTTACATAACGCCAGTTTGCCTCTACGTATTACGTCAGAAATTCAGTATCGGGCTTTGCTTTACTGAGATGTAAAAGTGTTGTGTATGTCCAGAGCTAATCTTCAGCCTGTCATATAAGCTCAGCTTCTTTAACTAGTGACCAGACCTCCCTTTGCGGTAATGTTGCACTTGCTGTGTACGAGTGTTGACCTCAACTACCCATCCTCCCCTCACTGCAGTCGTGCTATGGAGAGCGCCCCTTACTACGACCCTTACGGCCTCTACCCCCAGCACCAGCACGACACCTCCAGGTAATGATACTCCGTCACGAGTGACGCTCTGTAATTTTTTCGTTTGTGTAGCAATATTATGCTCTGCTTTAATATTCATCATCGTATCTTGAGGCGACGCTCGTGACACAAATTTCAAAATGCTATTTTGCTTCTTGGTGAACGGAGATCTTGTTGGCAGGCTGGGGCTTGCGATTGCGGTGCATTTCAGGCACTCGGCTTGTAAAAGACAGAACGTGGCGCTACACGTGACCGTGCTTGCGCGAGTGTTTATGCATGCCGAGTTTGCCCTACTTCTTTGCCTCTATTTACATGTATAAAAATCGTTTTGCAGTTATGCTACTCCTTCCTGCCACTTTTGGTGAGGCGACAATATATGAAATTTTTAAAACGAGTTATTTTCTTGCCTGTTGTAAGCCTGGTCATGCATTCTCTAATTTGGAGTGCTTCCAGATTTTTTTTTTTTTTCTGGTTCAAAAATATTTTTCGTTACTGAATAGTGGTGTGTATTCATTTCTCACGTTTCTGTGTTGTTTATGTATGGTGCACTTTCTAAATGCTTGTGTTATTTTTCACATTTTTGTGAATCATTCAATGATAATTTTTTGGTGGCTTAAGTTCTTATACAGTTTTTGTTTGGTTCTCCTCACCTTGTGGTGACGTCGTCGGCGTGTGGTGATGCCTGGTAACTCGACACCATCGTCATCACCTTCACCACCTCCACCGTCACGTCATTCCCTCCCACTTGCACGCACCTTCTGCATTCCTTGATCAACATGCTGGCGCTCTTAATCCTATTGTCATACCTCATTCTTCTATTTCTCTGGAGCTCTTGATTCTGATTCATCTTTTTTTTTTGCATCTCCTCTTTGCTCTGATTTTACTTCACTACTCCATGTACCGTCTCCTCATGCCTCTACACACACACGTCCTGTGCTCCAACTTCCACTTGTTCCTTGCCTCATGTAGTCAGTTCTTGAGTGACTTCCATGAGCGCTCCTCGCTGGGGGGCTACGAGCCCTCCACCATCTACGCCCCTCATCAGGACCCATACTACCATCACCCACGCAGGTAACTCAGTGAGCTAACTAACGCTAACGCCTCACTGGTGTTGAAGTCCGCCCTGCAGGTTACGAGGTAGGTGCTGCCTCTCTGGCACGAGCTACTAGTATACTGGTTACTCGGCAGCAACAATGGCAGCTAATGTACTATCTATTGCCGTACATTAACATGGTTTCTGGAGGGAATTTTGTGGAACTTAATTTTGGTGTAGTGGTTTCTCAGCATCAACCGTTTCAACAAGAGACTAGTGTCTCGGTTTCCGGAGTGCATTTCGTGAAACTTGGTTACCTTAAACAGTGTTTGGTGTAGTAATTTCTCAGCAGTAACTGTTTTGCTGGGAGACGAGTGTCTCGTCGGCATTGCTTGTGCTTTGGTGGCTCAGTCTCCCTTGTGCGTACTGGATGCTCTTCTGCATCAGTTCTGCAACCGCAGGTTCGGTGCCGTCTTTACCAATTACTTCAAATTTATGCTTCAAGGTTAATTCACTTTGAAGTGGCTGTTAGTTATCCAGAGTCAGATTGAACAAATCTTTGCATTGCAGCATCATATTGACCTCTCTAGGTGCACAGCAACAATCTTCGATTTGTGAACCCAATAAATTGAAAGGATTCAGCGCAAAAAGGAATAAAAACGATGTTAAAATTTGGCAACCTAATGTCTCAGGGGAATACAACTGTAGTATTTATGGGATGGTATTCAGTTTACTGCTGATGGTTTTTAGCATCTCGAAATTTATTTTTCAACCATCACCATTTTTCATAAACTGTTTCTATGTGTAGGGTTTCTTATGTGAATATGCACACTGTACAAATACGATGTACCCTAAAAGACATTCTAAATGGCGGCTTCTTTCTTTCTCTCTTTGGAACGAATTGATGTAATTAGGGAGAATTAAACTAACTTTTCTGATCGAACCTGGCAAATTCATGCTGCGAAAGGAGTTTTGAATTTGGCTGAAATTTGTTTCCATTGAACAATAGAGACTGATGCCAAGTAATCTCTACCTATCAAAGTCTGGATAGTTTCTGCCTTGTGAGCCCACAAGGACTTTTTGACATCGATCAAATAGGCCGCACCCTAAATATTGTCCAAAAACAAAATGTTTTAAGATTTCCCAGGTCCTAAACTTTTTTCCAGTTGAATAAACAGCCAGAATCTGAAACAAGCTGACAGAGAAGATCGTCTGTGCTGACAGAATGAATAAGTTCAAAAATTTTCCTGACTGATGCTGAGGGGAAATTCAGCATGTATAAAACCGATATTAATTCAAGAGATGAAAGAACATGTTTATTGCTCAGGTAATTAGTTCACATCAGAATCCATATATTTATGATCCATCTGGTAAGGTCTCATCGTAAAATATTCGACGTATCGTACAGGACGAAGGCATGTAGCATCACTAATATTACCGACAAGATATGAAAATTTCGAATCATGTGGCGACACATTTGTGAATCGGCCGCTCTCCAGTGATGAAACGCATGTACTGATGCCTGCGCATGAAGAGTGATAACTGAGAGTAGGACTTCTTTATTATTCTTCTACTCCGCCTGAGCGTGCGTGATTGTTATGAACTGCACCAGACTTAACTATTTACCTAAGGGAGAGTTATTTGGTTCATTTCTGTTACATTCATTCCTTCATGCTTGTTTGTCCTCAAGATTTATTTTTGGTTTGATATCTGGGACCACAACTCAGTAGTTGGTTAGGTCAATGAAACTTGAGTTTTTCACGGAAGTTGTAGATTAGTGAAAATCGAGCGAACTGTTCACAGGTTGCGTAAATTAGTTGTGTGCACCTAAGCAGGTTACCCATAGTTCTTGTGTTGTTATTCTAACCTCAAGCTTTGTCTCCTTTCCTGAAGCTACGAAACAGTGTGTAATATCATTAGTATGTTAACTGTGCAGACCCTCCACTTAGCTTTTATTCTGACTTGGCAATTCTATGATAGCAGGATGCCACACTCAGGTGCACTAATTTTTCATGTTGGGAAATGTCCTCAAGTCACGAGTTCCCATACAATAGATATACTGGTCTTAGTAGAGCGTTTTTTTACTCTGTTGAGGTCAGTCATTTCAGTGGGAATTAAACCTTGAACATCATCTGCACTGCTTACAACGTTTCTTCCCGTTAATGTATCGTGCCCTGTTGTGTGCAGCGGTGATGTGAGTGGGCGAGCCTCGGTAGACATGGCTGCCCCACGTCCTCCCTCGCAACGTCTCACCCCGTCACTCTTCTCCCGGCCTCACACCATCACGCGCTTCACCAACACCGGCCAACTGCTCATAGTTGTGCCTTCAGGTTAGTTTCACTTGACATCTAACTATTCATGCGTTTCTTCCCCATTTCCCATATGTTTTATTCTCACCTTGCAATCCCTCGAGGGGAGACAACTATAGTATCTGGGCGAATGAGCACTCCCAGGAGGACAATGCGAGGTCTCGAGCTGAGAGTTTGCTCGGCCTTCTTTTTGTTGAAATATAATGTTTTTGTTTTGTTAAGGATCATCTTTGTTCGGTTCACTGCTCTTCTATTTTCCAGCCTCTTGATTTTCTTCTTGAACTTTTATCTCGTTTCTTAACCTTCATTCTCGACTTACTGATTCTATGCACGGGGAATCTTGAGCGGGAACACAATTTGTGCATAGATTCAACTCCATACTAAATGGGATCTTTATTCTTCCTCGCTTTGAACACTTTTGTTGGGGGGGTAAAGTAGGCTGAAACTAACATAATCTTTCTGATCAATCTGGCTACGCAAGCTCGTGGTGTCGCGTAAGAAGTGTTTCATTTTGTGCTGTATGATATTTTCTGTTGGTATTTAGCATTAGTCTCGTTTGTAATGCTACTGCTTCTCTCTGCCCTAGAGAAAAGGAGTATCTGGGCACTGACGAATATGTATGGTATACATGCGGCTTGAGTGTTTCTTCTTGATTGCAGAAGTTATCAAACACTCTTCAGTGTAACATTACTCATGTGAACAGATGTTATCCCTGTCAGTCATTGAAAATATTTGGCTTTATAAAATTTTTTCTTATTGAAAATATTTGGCATTATAAAATTTTTTCTTGAACTTTCTTCTGATTTGAGTGGTGCTCTGTACACTTAGGTTACAGTTGATATATTTTCTGTATTATCAGTGCCCCACAGCAACGAATTTTCGAAAATAGGTTCCAGCTGGATTTATATTCCTCAAATGGAAAAAATCCCAACATGATGTTTGGGAAAGGCTTGACCAATATATAAAATGCCTGAATGAAGGCATCTAGCGAGAACTTCCATGTGAGAACGTAACTTTGCAAAAAACATCACATCCATGAAAGATTTTTTTTGTTAGTCAATATGAATCTAGAGATGGTGTGGTTTGTGGAGTAAGTGCAACAGGTGTGTGAATCATGCTGCCTGGCTGAATTGAAATTCGCTCATTTTTTAATCTAGTAGTGTTACTTGACACTACTCAATCCTGGCTAAAAAAAAAAGTGAAGAAAATGGATTAGCTGGCTCAACATAAGCGTGGAGATTGAAGGTGTTGTGTGGTGTGCAGGTGATACTCCAGCCACAACGCTGACGGTGCTCAGTGTAAGGGAGGTGTTGCAACAAGACGGAGATTCACATCGTCAGATAAAAGCCCTCGAAGCCTTCCCTGGTCCTCTCACTACGTGAGTGTTGTAGTGCTGCATGGGGATCTTGAAAGATGCCGAGGACAGCTGTAACTATCTGTTTCATCAGGAGCCTTGTAGGTAGAAAATGAGACATCAAACAAACGAGATGGGTTGCCATTGAAGCCCCATAGTTTATCTGGCTGATATTAAGGATATTCTTGTCTTATTTGAAACAATATGCATAGTTGTAGTGATTATATCTTTCATCATGCTAAAGTGCTGACTTGGGTTGGGATGTCAATGAGCTTGTATCTTAAAAACTAAAATAGGGTCGGTTGTGCTTCCCTTATGATGACCTGTAGTGCACGAACAGCTCGTGTGAGGAATTGTCAAGCCAAGGTTGGCTATTTTGCAAAATTAAAGTTCTCGTTTTTTATATCAGTAGCTCATAGTAGAGAACTCAGTTAGTGGCTCTTGTTCTTGTTCCAAGTTTCAAAGCTGGTACCTATGTTATAATTGCCGTGCTGTTGTTTTTGTTCTCATAGAATAATGAACTTGTTGGATTTTATTCATGTTAAAATATATCACCATTCATTTATTGTAGAGGTAGGTATAGCCTTTTGTGAACTGGTGAGCAAAGATAAACAGGGAAAAGGTTATTATAATAATAGGAACGTTTTGGGCCACGGCCCATTACCAGCTGAGCCCAAGTCAGCTGAGTCCAACTCCCCCGAAATATTGTTGCATTGGACTATCCTTAGGTTTTATTTCTATTCGTTACATTCCATTTAAAAAAATTTATTTCCATTTTTACTAAACCTAAATTTTCACAATTTCTTTCAGACTTTGTATTGATGAGCATGAGCACAAAACGTTCCTTTTGTTTTAATGTTCAACTTGTTTATCTTTGCTCCTTTCGTTTACAATTAAACTACCGAAGATTCTGTCTAATATACCGATCAACATAGGTTTATTTTGCGGCATCATTTGTGTATGTTGGTTGTGTTTCCTATTCATTTTGAAGGGAAGCTGTACATGTAATAAAAGAAACTAGCTAGTTAACAGTGGAAATTTGTTCCGACAGGGAGGACACTCACAAGGACAAGGTAGTGAGGTTCTGCGAGGCCAAGCAACAGCACTACCGCGACCTGTGCAGCAGCAGCAGCGCCAAGTCACTAGAGCAGCTCAGATCGCGCCTGTTATTGTGGCGATACCTTGCTATGCTGGTGCGCCAGAACGGCAAGCTTTGCCCTGCAGATTTGGCCGCTCTGCTCGTTGAGAGCGCCAACGAAGCGCTCGAGGAGGAGGTGACCAGAGGTCTGTCCAAACTTGCCCTCAATTACGAGGACGAGGACAAACCTGACGGTGAGGGTAAAGCAGCTGGGAAGGACGGGGAAGAGGGCGGCGGAGAGCGTCTCACATCTTCTGTGAGTCAGACTTCCCTTGCGTCGTCAGTGCATGGTCCCAGTACAGCCTCTTCCTGGGATGTGTCTGGAGTCAAACATTCTCGAGGCGACTCTTCCTGGGACGTGTCGCGGCAGCCTCGGAATGACCTGTCTCGCTGCGTCCCTCAGCTCTCTCAGCAGCAGCTGGAGCAGGTCACCCAGCAGCTGGGGGAGCTAGTGTGCCTGGGGCGCCGCAGGGATGCCGTCGAGCTCGCCATAGAGCACCGACTCTGGGGCCACGCCATGGCCATTGGCAGCCGCATGGAACAGGCTGTCGGTGGCCGCGTGCTGTCTGCCTTCCTGCAGTGCCTCCCCCAGCAGGATGTCCTGCACACCCTCGTGCAGCAGGTTAACGGCAAGCGGCCTGACGTTTCCAAGGTGAGCTTTGTTGTTTCTGCACATGTTGTGTGTGTATTTCTGCAATAAATGAGAGAATATTAGCATGGTACAAAGCAGCTGCGACCGCTGAGCTAACATAGATTGTGACCTGCCATTTGTTGACTGCAGAGCTACAGCCGCAGCAGATGGGGGGAGTGGCGCCGTCACTTAGCCACACTGGTCACCAACCCGTCTCCTGTGGCCAACAGGGATGTCGCTGCTGTGATTGCTCTTGGAGACAGCCTTGCTACATCTGACACAGCTGCTGGTAGGCCTGCATAACTGTCAAGTGATGAGCTTTGCTATTCTTAGATGCTTGTGAGGTGTAGTTGGTAGTGTTGCCTGTGCGACTAATTGGTCTGCGTGGGCCTATTTATGTTTAATCACTTGGTTACAACACAATAGTTATGAGAGCGCTGTTCTCTAGCTAAGCTGGAGGATCACTGCTAAGCATTTGCAATCTAAGGGCAAGCAGCTGAAGAATACTCTCAATGATGTGCTGACCCATAGTTTATATTTACCGTCACTGATTTGCAGCTGTCATTTTTACCTTCAGCATGAAAATGGTAGTTATGGCTAAAATAATTAACGAAAATTATGCGACTAGTTTTAAGTATCCTTTTGTTTTTGTACTCAGATTATTTATAAATCATCATGGGAAACATTTTACGTAGACTTGTTTACGAGTGTTCGTTCGAAATATTTTTTTCAGCTGTTATAATACCTATAATCTACCGGCAGGTCATATCTGCTACTTGATGGGAGGCGGCTTGAGCGTGTGGGGTCACAAGCTGCAGCTGCTTGGCCTCGACCCCAGCACCGCCTCGCCTTACAGTCTAGACTACCTCACTAGCGTGCAGTGTACTCAGGTCAGTGCGTTCTTCTCATTTGCCCTAATCAATGGAAAAGTAATTCATTACTTGATTGTGGCTCTGGACAATCATTTTTTGCAGTTGAATTATGAACCGGCTCGAGTGAATGCCGAGTTCGCGAGTGATGAGATGAAGTGAGACATCTGTGTGTGATTGTCTCAATGCAGGTTTTGTACCGATACACTAACTTCATTACCAAGTATAGAAAGGGCGATGTCGATGTGATGAGGATTCGTTTTACTTACGTTGTTGAGTACCTTTGAGGTTTGATGCAACTTATGAAGTTGATGCATTTTCACTGAAGTCAAAACGTCCTTCATGTCTAATGTTCATTTGTTAAGCTAAGCAGCCTCTTCTCGAGTAACGTACATCGCGGTTCACATTTCGCTAGCAAGGTTAATCGGTTTTTTAAACAGAATGAAGTAAAATACATACTCGAGTTGACGATGAACGGCGATGTAAGAACCCCAGCGAAATTAAGTGGTTTAGCTAGCGTTGCATGACTTTTCTCTTTGTGATATCGTAAAAATGTTTTCCCAAGAAATTCTTGACCATTTTCATACTCTGAGCGTGGAAAGCGTTTGTAAGAGGATGAGAAAAGTTTATTAGAGCGATGGGAGGGTTTATGAAGGTGTCAAATTTGAGGTAATCACATTGTCTCTACTTCGCTGAGTTTTACGATTTGCGGAGGGCACTGGAAAACGTAACTCGCGATGCTCAAATGTTTTATATTAAAGCCTTTACGCTCATTTATTGTAGAAGATATGTTTTGAAATTAGGTAGAGCCGTAAGCAAAGCCGAAACATTGCGTCATCACATGAAAATGTGGCAGGTGTACGAGTATGGACTGAATCTGGCGTCTGCAGCCCTGGACACAAGCGACGCCCCTCCAGCAGTAGTAGCGCTTGGGGGTTTTGCTAAACACAAGCTTCGCTACGCCACCCTGCTCGCCGAATTCGGTTTCTTTGAGCAAGCTGTAAGGTGAGGGCTGCTGCTGCTGAGCCTAGAGGCCTTCTCCTCGGGTCCTATGTTGTCAAGGTAGGCTTCTTATTTGGAAAATGCGTTGATACATCGGTTGATGATGGTAAATTTGACCTTGACAACTGGTCTATCGTTTTCGGTAGTTGAATCATCCTATAGTAACTGAGTGGCCAAGTTCATTGCCTTATTTTGCTCATTTGAAGATACTGCTGTGAACAAAACACTGCTGTTGCTTATCGTATGCTAGGTTCGATAAAGTGCCCCTAGTAATGAAAGTTCGTCCGTTTAAACACATGACGTTTTGTCATAAGGTAGTCGAAATGAATATTGAAGGATAGTATCTCGAGTAAAAATTATAACTTAACTAGTTGTGTAAATAATGGGGAGGGATCAAATGAAGAGGCTCCTTTGGCATGTACGGAAATGCTTACGTTTTTGAGAATGTTTCATATATATGTTCAACAGTATAAATCCAGGGTTGGATAAAGTCGTTCTATTCAAAGGCAATAAATATTTCAAACAGTTTTAAAGGTTTTCTTGCTGTCATGTCCAATTTAATTTACTGTGTTCTTCTCAGCCTGTAGCACAGCTCGTTGCTGGCAAGTTCAGAAGCAGGAAAGAGAAAGTAATCCCTCTATTCACTAGAAAAAGACCTCGGGCTGCAGTAACGCTTAGATGATTTATTACGTTCTTGTTGCTTTGACTGTTTTTGACGATTGCTGCATTGAAGCTCGGATAATTTGTCATGCGCAGATACTGCGAGGGGCTCGCGGGAAGCCTTGCATGCCCAGGGGGCGTGGCCGCGCTGCCTGTAGAGGAACAAGTGGCTCTGGTCGCCCAGCTGCAGGAGTTAGCCTCTCGTCTCAAGTACCACGACCGCCATTACTTGCTGGGCGAGGGCGAGATCTATGACATGCCCGACCCTCAGTGGCTCACCAACCTACAAGTCTACTACTATCACCTCCAGCAACACCAGGTAGTCCGCAGTGTTTGTTGCGGAATGTCCTAGCTCAATGCTACTACTTAAGTTCTGATACTGCGAGACAATTTGGAGAGAAATTACGTATAAATATATTCGTTTATTATACGTTTATTTGCAATTTCTTTATCAATTGTGCCCTAGGGTGTACTGACGGCGTGTCCTCTTAAGCTATTTAAAGACTAACCTCAATACGGGATATATTGAGCTGGGTCCGTCAGTTTGATGCCAATCTATTTTACTCTTAACTTGGCCCGTTTAGGCGGCATAGGAAAGCTGATAGGTTTGTGCTAGTTACACTAATCTATACGTGAGTATTGCGCGCTTTCAAAAATCGGGTAGTTCAAATTTCCCCTTCTACACTTGTAAAAGGGATTTATATCATAATTATTCCCTACTAGTGCTCATTTGTTCAGTTACTTGTTGAAAACTAAGACCCCTTAATAAGTTTGGAAAGTCTGTTATATTTTAAGCTGATTGTGTTAGGCTAATAAATTAGAGAAAGTGATTCGTGATTGCTTTGAATGCGAATATTTTTATTAGGAAATGAAATTCTTGGTACTTGATCGACACTGGATGTGTATTTTTACCAACTTTCCTCAATCACTGCTGTTATCGCATAATTTACTCAAAATTGTTAATTAACCAATAGATAAATTGGTAGTATTTTGTGGTTGGCGTACGATCAATTTGTTGATGTATTATGCCAAATTCTCCATTACCGAAGACATTGTGTATTAACTGTAAGTTCAAGCCAATATTCATTGTTCAATGACCTCGATCCACTCAAAACGCTCATAAAACACTCGATTCATTGAAAGGCTTTAGGCAGCAATGGAAAGTGGAAGCTATGAACTAGTCCCAGAAGCGACTTTTAAATATAGGTAAAGTACTCTGTTATTTTATGAGAATTCCAGAAGCGGCAGTATAAGAGGTACATCGTCTGTTTTCCGGGGCTAGATATGAAGCTAGTTTGTTAGACAGAAGCGCTGGGATTGAGCAGCTTCTCTGCTGACTGAATCTGTCGCTATCAGCAAACTGAAGACTTCTGACTTGGATAGAGTGAAACCTTGTTTAATTGAAGAGACAAATTTGAAGATATCTAAATATTAATTTGAAGACTTCTCCCACGCATTCATTTGTTCATCTTGAATTAGAAATAAAAGAGCTAGCTGTGCCTGTTCACTTGAAAGTTGTGAGAGGCTGTGCATGGTGTAGATGTTGCTTCATGTTTTGTGTTTTAACTTTCTGATAAAAACAAAATGTTTAGCTCAGGTTGTGTAATTAATTGACCACAATTTCTAAACAGCCCAATTTGTTCTCATTTCTGGAATGTTTCATCAGTTCCCTCTGTACAGTAAACACACTACGGTTTTGAGGGCTTTTAACGCAATTTTATGACGAGATATTTTTATAACCGATTTGGCTGGGTACATTTCAGGTGCAAGGGCAACAAATTCCGCAGGCGGTAGAGGATACCCAAGTTGTGGCGCAAGAGAACCACCTACAGGAACCACAGCACCTGCAGCAAGAGCCTCCAGCAGGCGCTGTGGAGCATCGTCTGCAGAACGGAACGCACTTCGTTAGCAGCAGCGGCGCTCCGCCAGCACGTGAGGACGCTGTCACGTACACGTCACCTGACACGACTGAGGTACGGTCACACTTCTCTGATTTTTATTATCTCATTTGACTCGCATGTGTCATTTTTTGGTACGTGTGTGTACAGCAATGTTCTGTTAAAGCCGGTCGAGAATTTTGAGGTGTGTAAAACTAGCTGTCATTTTTAGTGTATTTACTATGCACGGATATTTCTAATTTTTATGTGAAAAAAATAAGATTTCTGGTGCAGGTACTTGTTCAATATAACGTTCTACTTATTTGCGTCTCCGTACGTGTAGACGATGACGGACTGTGTTCTTCGCTACAGGAAACTCCCCAGACGTCTCTGTATGATGCCATGGGGGAGGAGAACGTTGTACCAAGAGAGCAATTTGGCGGCAGTATCCCAATGGTGCCCACTCTTCCTGTAGAGGATCATCAGCCCCGTGAGGATCCTCGCCAATCACAGGTCTGAGCTCTTCGTTATCATGAAGCCTTGTGCTTGTGGTCTGGTTTAACCCTTTACTTACCAAAACTCAAACATCTTACAGTGAAGTTTTCAAGTATAAATGTTGTCATACCCTGAAATATAAGTGAAATTGCCCTAATGTTTTTTTTGCATTAGCAGCTGCTTCTTTTTTGAATGAAAAAATTGTGCTTCTTTGAAAATGTATGCTTAGCTAGACAAATCTACGACGCCAAAAAAGGCAGAAAAATCTAAGAAAATGATCAAATGCGTTTTTGCCTAAACTTATGAGGAAACCAATGTACGTTCGAAGAAACTTGCTCAAGTTGAATAGAAAAGTTATTATATGTGTTGTCACAGACCACGAAGTTTAATCTTGGTAGATATCAATAGCAAATTGCACGTGCAAGACTTCTGGAATGTCTAAAGACCTAGGTTCATGAATGCTATTAAGTGCACTAATTTTGTCATTTAGTTTGAAATATTTCCCTATTAGTTAAATTATCTTGAAATTTTGTCAATTTCCCTAAACTGGAAGCACTAGCCATCTTGGCACTGGAGTTACCGTCAGTAGACAAAGGGTTTAGTGATGGTTGAGTGATGTTTTAGCTTCTTGACGTCGCTAAGGTGAACGTTTCTCATCTCCAGGAGGTAATATTTTTAGCTGACGTCATGTTCGGTTGCTGCATTGAATGAGCTGTTCGCTCTACAGTCATTTTAATATACTAATGTTTTCTTCCCTTCACCCTGTTTATCCTTCAAGGGGCTTAAGATAGACATTAAGTTTTGGTCGCTTATATTTCTCGATTCCGTCCAATGATATGGAAAAGGGCGGGCTCTCCTGGGAAGACTTCAGCTATTGATTGAAGACTTCAGTTTGAGGACTTTTGTCTTATGTTCCCACAAGGTTTCATACTTCTTTCTAGGTTTTCTTAGGCTTTTCTTCCTCTTCCTTCTTAACCTGCAGTTTCTAAGCAAAAGGTATCTTGTGCGGAAATACACCTTATGTGTAGACTCTCCGTTTTTTATCGGCCATATTAACTTTTTGCTCTCTTGCGATCGCTTTAGTTGTGACTAGGGAGTCTTCAATTGAACAATCATTATAATAATTCAACCCGTTTAGGAGTTATCTGAAAAAGCAAGGAATCGTGTGGCTTTCTGTTGTTTCAGCTTGGTTAAATTTCAACACATGCCGCACATTATAATGCATGTGCCACTCGCACTCTGTACTCTGTCTTTTCTATCTATGTGTTCTGCTAATTTGAATCTTTTATGTTTTTTCATTTATCTGTCATTTTTTTGTTACTTCGGTTATATTTTTAGTACTAAACTTGTAGTAGTTATTGCATATTTTTTCCTCTCAGAAATTAAATGACTTGTGGTTAAAATGAAGTCACGTTTTCCGATTTAATTAGCCTTACTTTTCTTCCTGTGAATCAATTAGCCGGGCGAAAAGCCTGCGTATCTTGACTGAAACCGAACTTCTAGTGAGACAGTGCATTTATTTTCTGCAATATAAGTGTTATCATCATGCAGCCTGCCGCTTTGGACGCTACAGCAGATGCTCTTCAGGGCTTCAGCTTCCAACCCAGGATGATCCCCACCAGCAACAATAGCTCGACCCAGGAGAACCACGCGATGGTGAGACTTGGTCGATGTTAGTCGCGTTTCTTGACGCTCAATGGTCTCGTACACACGTTACTAGAGAGTTAGTGAATTGTGATGTTCATGGCATTGGAGAGGCGCATGGTCTCCTCAAGCACAGAAGATAGGTCATGGGTTTAGGTTAGGTAAATTGATCGACACATGCTATTGGGACTGGCGCCTCCAAAAGGATACTGTTGGATTACGTCAGCTACAGATATGGCTTCGGGACTTCTATTTTCGTGTTCATTTGGCTTCTTTGTTTTCATGCCTCTTTTGATATTAGTTCTTAGTTTATTCTTTTATTTCCTTCAAAACTTGTTTTGATACGCAGGGTATCCTTTGTAGGAATGCACTCTGTACATGAATTACTGTTTCTATACAGTACGTACTAAATCGTACCTTTTTTGCTTCCTTGAGATAACCTTTGTTGTGGCCTAGGAGTTTAAAACTAACTAGGATAAAAATACATCATGATTAATACCCAGTTTTAATCTGTGCATGAGGTAAAGAGTTGCACGGTTTTAAGAAAGTTATTGTTAACCACCCTGTAGAATTGTGGGGCAGCAGTTTTTTGAGCATGCAGGATGGAATAGATTTGGTGGACGAAAATTACGTGATAAAGCTATCACGAGATATTTTGAAAACGTTTGCTTCCTTGCAGGGAGTTGAGAGTAGAAGCGAAGTGGCGAGCTATGGAGAGGGAGGCAGTGAGCCGAGCAGCCCACAGTTCACCCCCACCCACGCCCCGGCACAGCCTTCCTACCAGATGATGTCCCCCCCGCTATATGGTGAGAGCGCCCTTCCTTGATGTGTATGCCAGTGTTTTGTTCTCCGTGTCACTTGTGCGCTGTTTTTCTTCCAGATTTTCACAGCTTCTCCTTGTAAAAATGTTAGATGACTTTTGAAGCGATGCCTAAATTGGGATATTTTTCAATGTGTGTGTCGCTGCTACCTTCAATTGTGTGTCCCAACCTGTGCGCGTCATTACCTTCTTTCTGATCTTCACAGCTTCTCCGTGTTGTAAAAATGTTAGATGATGTATAAAGTGATGCACGAATTGAAATATTGGTCAATATGAGTATCGTCAGTCGTGAGTCAGAACATTTAAATTTAGTTCACGATTTTTTTTTCGCCGAGTTGGCAACGCGTGGTAATGCTGTTTGATACTAAATACGACATGTTTGTCAAATGTAAATACTTGGAATTATCCTTTCTGAAAGACGAACTTGAGTATCAGAGATTCATTCATAGTGCCACTGTGGCTAATCTGCTGCCACTTTCAAAATTTGTATCACATCGAACGTCTGTAGCATAAATAAATGAATAAAATTTCATTTTCACATTGTATATCGTTGAGGAGAGAATCCGAAGAGTAGTGAGTAGGTTTCAATAAATCTTTCTATTTATCTTGGAAATGTTTGAATATCGTCAAATATTTCGCGTTGTGACACTGACCATGGAGAAGGGCGGTCGAGACTCGTTGTTTATGCATTACAGTGCACTTAGCCCTTCTGCTGACTTGCTTCTGGTCGAGGCAGAAATGTATAGTATTGAAACTAAATAAATTGATGAATTTCATTATCTAAGAAAACTGTACTTCAGTTGACGTTCAATTGGTGAAAATACTATTAAAATATGTCTTATGCCTTGTGATATAGACATGTGCTAGGAATAACAGAAATAAAAATCCCGTTTCTAGTTATATGAGACGCGTTTTGCAGTGTGTTAATGTAGCCGCCGATCTGAGGCTATTCTGTATAGATTAGACAAGTAATTAAAATAAAAGAAGTGACACTGCCACTTTTTGCAGTCGATACGTTTGGGTCAGATTCATTTTTACTCTAGTTCCTCGGTCCAGGAGCTACTGGCTATGCCATTGGTTGAGTTTGGTTGCAGGGTTGCCTGAAGCGCAACAGCACAACACAGTTGCCGTTTTCCTCCAGCGTATTTTTGGCCTATTTTTAAATATACTGTATCATTTAAATATACTTTAAATCGGAATGTCAAGAAACTGAAACGTTAGGGTTGTAACATTTAATCAAAGCACATTCAAACTAATCTCATTATTTGTTTTCGTATCATTTTAGTCAAATGTAAATGACTAACAAAAACAGTAAAATGGATCAAAATGCATTCCTCTAAAAATATTATGTTGAAAACCAAGATAGTTTCTTCACAATGACTCGTACGTAGTCATTAAGAACACCTCCATCCATTGTAATTGTTGAAAAAGTTTTTTTTTTTCTGGAGCCTCAATTTAAGCTCTTTGCATTGAAGTACGTTTGGCGAAATCTTTGCTGCCATCACAAAATCCGCGTGTGTGCTGTGATAGGATTTTCACGTCACGGATTTTCATACGTCACCTGACCACGTGTTCCAACTGACATGTGTTGTATTTATGTGCTGTGATGGCGGTCATTTAGTGTTTCGATTAACTGCATTACTCCTTTTGTTGGAATTCATGAGATTACGTTGTTTAAGATTACGTGTTTTTTTGCATGTTTTATGATAATTTCTCTATGATCGTTTGTTAGTGACTGGTGAAACTTTCGTACTTTTATCCTTAACCAACTGTACTAACCTTCTTTTGTCGAGCATGCTTGTCCTGCTAACCCTCTTGCAAGTAACTTTGGCTTTACTCAGGCACTAATATAAAAGTAAAAACTAAACGAATCCATTTTCAAATCTTGTCGGAATATGCAATCGATTGATCCGAAATATACTAAAGAATTCGCGGCAGCTACAGACATGGGGCAGACTTGCTTCTGATATGCCTGAAATAGTGTGATTCAAACTATTTGAAGTTGTCACATTCAAATCCAATAACCTGAGAAGCCGGTTTGTTTCTGATAGGGTGCGAAGTGTAACCTAAAGTATGAATATTCCCAATTTCAGCTCTCCTTTGTGTTCTCTTTAGGCAAGCATGCGAGTACATGTCAATAAAAGTTCTGTTGAAGTAGTGCATATTGGTATGTACTTCACTTCCTGTGAAATTGAATCTGAGATACTTGATATGTAGTAAGTATTTTGCGCTACAGTTCAGATGTACTGAAGCGTTCATTCAAACCGATAAAGCATTTATGAAGCTGTGAGAATACATACTTTCAATATCAAGCAGTCAACTCAGACCTGTAAAAATGTTTTGTTTCCTCAATTTTTTTTCAAAGTAATGATCTTGAGTGTCAGAGAAAAGGTGATACATTTTACAAATTTGCAACCTTATATTATGTGGAGAAGAGTTTTAATAGAACAGAAACGCGAGCATGATATTTGATATGGAAAACAGAGTTAACGAACGGCAATGGTTTTTATCTGTTAATTAAAATGCCTTTTCCCACTGATGAAATATTTATCAGTTGAGCTCAATGCAAAAATAACTAAATTCCCATTTTAAATACGATGAAAGGTTTCTAGTGCATGGTCCTTTATAAAACTAAGAGGAGACACAAAGCATTTATCGACACGAGAAGGAATTCCATCATGCCGTACAAAGAGGGTATAGAGGTGGTGTTTCGTCTGCCCAAAACTGTTAGTCTCAAACTGACTGCATGGGGGCAATAAACCTCGTTGCTTTGCAGCGAGTAAATTTCAGCCTCTCATAATCAATGAGGTACTGTTAAGCTCAAGTCCTTGAACTTGTTCTCCCTATTTGGATGTGTCGTAGCCATGTTACGTGGAATAGGGGAGTGGGTCTGGTGTGCTTCTTGGTCCTTCGTGCTCTGCCTTGTAAATGCACCTAACATGTCCATTTCTGCTTCCTATTGCCTGCCTTTCCTAACGACAACCAGAGAGCGGTGACATGTACACCAGCTTGCCTGCTGAGCCTCCTCCAGGCAATGGGGAGGAGACTCGCTACCCTGACGCCGACGCCTGGGGTCACGCTAGTGAGTTCACTCTTGAGAACAGAGCGCGGTCTTCAGGGAGATTTAAATGGTACGAAGCACTCCTTGACCCGTTGGGTCAAGTCGCTCCGTGATTGCGCACAATATCCACAATACAGCTAGTCGAGTTCTAGACTTCCTACGTTATTACTACCCCTCAGGGGAATACAATCATTGGATCTATGGGAATTAGCGCTCCCAGGGGAAAATGTGTAAGGGCCCGAGCTGAGAATTAGGTAGGCGTTCTTTTTGTTGAAATAAAACATTTTTTGCTATGTCAAGGACTACCTTTTTCGGTTCACTGCTGTCCTATTTTTCAGCACCTACTATTTCCTTCTTCAACTTTTATCTTGTTTCATGAACTTCTTTCCCAACTTACCGTTTCTATGCCCTTCTGCGTAGATTCCCCATTTCCTAATATCCATACTAAATGGTGCCTTCTTCCTTCCTCTCTTCGATACGCTCTTTTTTGTAGTGGTTAGGGAGGCTTAAACAAACCTATAATCTATAATCTAATCTACGTTATTACTAAAGGTGGAAGGTGACAGCCAACCGAGCAAATCAACAAGGTTGTCAGTTTAACAAGGCAGGGATATGGATAGATGAAATTTGAGCTCACCCGCACAATATGTTTCAGAATACAGACACTCGGATGTTAATCAGCATTTAAAATGCTCTGTCGGCGATATCGACTAAATTTCCCAGGATTGTGGAACTGGGATAGCCGACCCACTTCATAATTACCTTAAGATTTTGAATTTTTCATGTGTCAAGAAATTAGTGGAGTGGGGGCGGATTTGACGAACGTAAACTGTTGACTGAGCAAAGCTCTGGTAAATTATCGAGCATAAGTTAGTTCAGATTCCTTCTATGCTTGTGTGCTCGAGTATGTATTCGATCCAGTTTAACTCTACTCAGTACCGTGTATAAACTAGAAGATGTGTGACCGTTTACAGCTCATAAGCGCGGATACTGGACAGTAAGTCATGGGTCTTACGTTCAGTGTATCACCTCTAAATATTTTCACTCCCTGACTGTTGGATGACGTTTGGACTGAAATACCGAGTGCGCGTATTGTGCAAGTGTGTGTATGGTACTTCTCATCTCTCTATTGTAAATAGTCGAGGTTTAGCCTGTAAATATAACAAGTTGAAAATTCAAGATTTTGCTTCACGCGATTGTCTGTTCTGTTTACTAATCCATTTTCTTCTAATCTGGTTATAATCCAATATACTCTAATTATTTTTGTAGCAGCCCGTGTTGTAACTTTGTATCAGTCCATCTTCTAATCGCGCTGCATGCATGTACCTCTTTACATGTGCGTTTTTATCCTCTTGACACTATTTAGTGTCAGGACTTCTATCATAGCCGTGCATGTGTAAATGCTTCCAACGTGATGCCCGTCTCTGTAACTACCATCGATGCTCGTTGTGTACGTATGAGCATCAAATTCTTCTAAAACGTTGCAGCAACTCATTCACGATTTCATGTAAACAGACATTTAATCAAATTCTTCAAATAATTTTATCGTCTAGTGATGAATAATTGGATGTTTGTGGAGAATGTAGAAGCTTGCGATTAATTTCTCTATAATTTCATTGCACTCCTAGGCCTCCCGAGCGTAGGCGCATCTTCCGACACTTCGTCTTCCGTCCACCAGCCTCCTCACCAGCAGCAACAGGTGAGTTGCAACGGTGCAGTGGGGGTGAACAGTCCTTGCAGTCAACGTGTTTGATTGTTGCATCAGCAGGCCTAATCCAGTGCTGGAATGCGTCGCGTGTTAATACAGGCCAATTACAAGGAAGTCCGAGTACAAAGTTCAGCCTTCGCTCAACCCTCTAGTGTGGCCATTGCCTTTTGGTTAAGCTAGCTTTCTCATATCGTCATCCTCGTACTGAACCGGCATTTTCGTCTGGAGTGGTTGGATACTGCGTAGACAGCAATTCATCTATTGCATGAACTTTATTGAGAGCGCTGCATATGATGTACGTGTATCGGATAACTAAAAAACTAAAATAATGAATGCGTGCATTCGTCACTAGAATGCAACAAGTGCTACAGTCCGTCAGAAAAGCTTTCGTTCATTTCCCTAGTAATCGGTAATCTTTCGTTAAAAGTAAACCTGCCAATATCTGATGCTCGCCCATGCACTTCCGAAGAGTGTGGGTGCAGAAGTGTGTGAGCTCAGTTTAATTGTTTTCTACTTTCCTGGTCCTTGCTCTTCCTATTATGTCGTCGCTATTAATTCTGCTCGTGACCTGTGCTGTGAGAGGTTCTACTTAGTGTTAGCGCTGTTGGTGCTCAAACTCGCAGTACTTTGTTTAACGATTCCTATTCTTCGGAGTAAACTGTGTTTAGCTGTTGAATTGATAGATTTGAGGTAAACGATCTCTGCTGGACTCGCAGAAAGATGGCCTGTCATTGGGTGCTTCACACAGGTTCTAGTGTTTGAGCTTTGCAATCGTTTTGAATAGCTTGCTTGTCAGGCTGCCAGTGTTCGAATTCTTGCGAGAAGTGCTGTCAGGAGGGGTGGCAGGGCTGAAAAGGCAATTAGCTGGCGACCCCGGTGGAAAAGCGACCACAAACAATAGTAATAATAATACTTCCGTGTTCGCCATATCGTCGCCTCGCGTAGCAGATTACTGTAAAATGAGGTGTTCATTCAGAGTGAGGACCAGCTATATGTGCGTCAATTGAACGATAGTCGTAAGGCGTTCGATTGTGATCAAAATCATTACTCCCAAGTGGCATTACTTTTCGCGGCTAGGTAGTAATGTGTCGCATTGATACTCCTTACTAAATTTGTTTTATACTGCGAACGGCAAGTATCTTCAGTATAATCAGGTAAACAAATGGATTCAAACTACGCATGCTCATTCTTTTTTTTCATTAGAATAACAGGTTTGTATGTTGCTCGTGTTGTGTTGCGAAGCGTGTATCGCTTTTTACTTGGCAACACGAGTTAGGGCTCCGCATATTCTTCTTTGCATCAAGAAATTTTAGTTTTGAACTTATATCTACCAGTTTTTGTGCTTCTTATCTAGGGTTTCGATTAACTATTGATGGAACAGCGTGTGCATTTGACTGATTGGGCCAAAAACTGGGCAACTATTACATTCTTGTTTGATGGCAAAGAGCGATGTTTACGTCAGGATTCTATTTCGCTTCTTTCTTTCGCCTTCATTCCTCCTCAGGGGGATACAACTATTGTATCAATGAGAATTAGCGCTCCCATTGGGACAATGTGAGGGCCCGAGCTGAGAGTTAGGCAGGCCTTCTTTTTGTTGAAATAAAGTACTTATGTTGAGAACCATCTTTTTTCGGTTCACTGCCGTCTTGTTTTTTCAGCACCTACTACTTTCTTCTTCAACTTTGATCTTTTTTCACGAACTTCTTTCTTGTCTTACTGTTTCTATGCCCTTTCTGCATAGATTCCGCGTTCCCTTAACTCCATAATAAATGATGCCTTCTTCCATCCTCTCTTTGGATCGCCTTTGTTGCGGATAGGGAGGCTTAAAATAACTTATTATCTAATAATCTATAATCTAATCTTCGCCTTCATTCTCATGTTTCGCATGAACAACTGATCACGCTTTTCTCTTTCCGTTCCAATAATTTTTGTTTTATTTCTTCTGTCTTTTTCTTTTTGATTCTAATTTCTCAAGCCAAGCCATCATCAGCGTGTTTTCTTAGTCCGCATTCTTCTTGATCTAAGGTGTGCATTATTTTTATTTCCTCGAAAGCTAATAAATGATGACCGTTTATCGCACTAGTGAGCTTAGTTAGCTCTTCAAGGCGTGGGAGAGTCTCGGAGTTTTTACCTTTCTTTGTTTCTTTGTTCAAATTGGGGTTAGCGTCGCAAAAGAGCATTGCGTTTTTCAGATATGCCTAAGATTCCTACTGCGTATTCTGCAGCATTAGAAATGTTTCTTCTATCTCCAGGCCTGCTTTTTGTAACATCAATGGAGTATGAAAGGGTTACATCAAGTAAGGCTGCTTCACTCTATTTATTTTCCTTTTAATAGTGATGTTATATTGCAAGGGATCTTCAAAAATCGTTAGTTACAACTAAGCCCTGGCACAGTTGAACGGAAAATTCTCAGCAATAAGACTAGGACTGAAAATTGTCTTTCGTTCTTCCCAACGTTGCGCAGTTCCACAAGAAGCGTTGTTCTCCTCATGCAACTGTAAACAAATCTGAAAACGCACAATCAATGAGCACGTAAGTTATATATTAGAATTCGACATTTTTGCATACCATGTGTGTAATTCTTGATCACTCACACGCAATATCGCAAAAGTTCTGAAGGAAATTATACGGCCTCCTTGGGGAGGACAACCATAGCATTTATGGGGATTGACGCTCCCAGGAGAACACGCGAGGCCACGAGCCGATAGTTAAGTAGATCTTGCGTTGGAATAGAAGTTTTTGGTTTTGTTTTGACCGTTTAATTTTTGAATCTTCAGTTTTTTCAGCGCTTATTACTTTCTTGAACTCTCATCTTTTTTCACAAACTTCTGCCAACCTTGCTGTTCTTTATGTGCAGTGTGTGGGGACATACCGTGAGCATAAATTCCTCGTTTCCTTGATTCCATATTAAAGGTGCCTCACCCTTCCTCTCTTGCGAATATCTTTGCTGTCGAGGAGTTTTAAACTAACCTGAAATTTAATCTGGAAATTATGCGAAGGAACTCATTTTATTCAAAATTGCTGCCATATTCGGGCCATTTGTACGACGTCATCTCTATGTTGACACGTCTTGGAGCAAGGTTTGAGACACAGGAGGCATTGACATTAGGTGTAGGATTTACTACATTTAGATATGATTGAGGCCTTGTAATTTTTTCCATACCTCGGGAAAAAATTGGCTTTTTTTTCGCCTTAGTTGACAAGTTAGGGACTAGTTAATTAGTTCTATAGCTGGTACCTCTTTTCATCTTTCTTATTTCTCCAGAGAATTATGAGAGCTTAACGAGCATTCGGCGTAGGTTTTTGATTGTGCTTTCATTTTGTACAAGTTTTTCTCGCAAAAGCTTCAACTGCTTCTTTTCGAATGCCCGTACCCCTCTAGATACTGAAAGCTATTACATCAAAAAATTCTGGTGCTTTTCAAATGGGGAATTCTTCATTCAAAGATTTTATTTAGAATGTGCTAATCCCAAGATACTCACCTCAGGAGGATGCAACCATTGTATCTGTAGGAATTAGTGCTCCCAAGGGGAATATGTGAGTTCTCGAGCTAAAGATTTCGTTGGCCTTGCTTTTGTTGAAACAGAATAGGTTTTTTGTTTTGTTAATTTTTGGGGTTCACCGCTGTGTTGTTTTTCAGCATCTACTGCTTCAATTTTTATCTTGTTTCGTAAACTTCTTTCTCAGTTTATTATTTCTATGCACCTTGTGCCTGATTCCGCTTTCCCTCAACTCTATGTTAAATGGTGCCTTCCTCTTTGGAAGACCTTTGTTGAGGTTAGGGAGGCTTAAACCTAACAGCTAACCTAATTCAAAGATCCTTGAGCTTATGATGCTGCACGGTTATTTTTACTTTATGCCATGAGGAGTTTCCTTTCATGAGCTATTTGGTTGTCTTTTCGTCCTTCCAATCAAATCTGCGCAATTTTTTTTTCAAATGATCGACTCATGAAGAAAGAAGTACTGAAAACTGTTTTTAAAGTAACGCCGAGAAAATTTGTTTCTATATCTATGCATGTCTGATTCTTCGTACTCATAACTATAGCGGACAAAAAGTTTAGTTTGGATTGAAGGACTTGCTCTCTTGAATGTAATAGCAAAAATGCTCCGTATTTTCATTGAATCCTCACTCTCCTCGTTTCATCAAAGTCGGATATTCAATCTCCATTTTCGAAGGACGACTCTGCCGCCTTCGAATCGATTCCAGTCAACGACCCTGCGCGGGGAATCAGTTTAGAGTCTCGGGCTTCGATGCGGGCGCACATCAACGATGCCACACGGAAGAACTTGCATGGCCGACACAAGATACGAAAATGCGATCTTCGCAGTGCGGCACGTATGCCTGCCACGGCCTCACTTTCCGTGGTTCGGCAATCTTCTAATGAGGCGCTACACTTGCGCAGCGTTTGTCCTAGTGGCCGCAACTTCTCGACGAGACCCTCTTTAATAGGCGATGAAACAGACGACTGTGCGACTCAAGCTGTTTGCGAGTCCGGGTACAATTGCGTTTCTGATATAATTGACCCGTCCACCGCTCTAGTGCCGTGTAACTCTCTTGTATTTGGTGGATCTTACCCTATCGACGAACCTCTCAGTCCAAGGAAACTGGGAACTGAGCAGCGTTTGTGTAACGAGTTATCAAAAAGTACGTCTCACTCTCGCCGCTCAGCTGAGGGGAACAGTAGTGTTAGTGATGATGAAAACGAATCTGATGACCATAGTGCTGCCACGTATCATTCGTGGACCGGCCGTCCTAAGCCTCGTGATGGTTTTATGAATATATTGACTGGTGGGAGCAGCCACAGCCACTCCAGAGTGACTATCAGCACTCCTCGTACATTCCAGATTGATGAGGTGTGCTGTCTGGCTCCCAATCTGTGCGAACAGCACGCTGCCGCTGCTGCTGTTCCTGCTCTAGATGCTACATCCAGTACTGGTGCGACTGTCAGTGTCGTGCATCCCTCTCCTGCTGCCAGTGTAGAGCCTGGTCAATGCTGGAATAACCGTAGCGTGTATGAGCACTCACCGGGCAAAGTAGATCCAATCGATAAGCCCTCGATCAATAGGAATGAAGGAGATGCCTTGACGAAAGCTTCTCCGTTGAATCATGGATATACCTCATCGAAACCACCTAATGCGCATGTGGCACCCTTATTTGAAACGAATGTTGTAGGTTCTGAAGAAAACTGCTGTACCTCTAAGCCCAACGGAGTTTTGCGTTCTGCTCAGTCGTTGACGACTTCCAAAACGTCAAGCGGAGCATTTAGCTCCAAATATGGTCAAGTATCAGTCAGTAATGATTCTGTAGCTCGTAAACCGAATTCTCAAATGCCTATCACAGAAAATAAACCTCAACCAAAAATTCGACTGAAGCACGACGGTATAATGGAATTGGGTGTTGACTCGTTCACTAGTAGTCAGTTTGGGCGCGACTTAGACGATGAGGAAGACATCGATGCAGCCTATGTGTATGACGAAGAACATTTGCTAGACGAGGAAGACTACGGGTATAGTGAAGAGCAGGATAATGACTACTACGATGATTCCGAAGTTGATTACGAAATGAGTGTTGGGGAGAATTTGCAAACTGTGGGCTACGATCAGCACCAGCATCGAAGCAAAAAAATACCTGAAATTTACCACCACGTTGAGACAGAAGGTCTCCTTGTGAAAACAGAAAACGAGCGGTCGGTTGTCGGTAATGAAGATGTAGTTGAACAGGTTTGTCGTCGACGTAAAACGGTAGCTTTTCGTGAAGAGCCATCTGTATACTGCGATGTACCGCACAGTGCGTCCATAACAGAGAGTTCAACTCAAGCTTTGCAAGAAAAAATTGCCCCTGTCTTAGTGCAAGCGCAGAACCTAAATTTTCAACCCCGGAAAGATCATGAACGTTGTACCCCAAATCAATCTAATCAAGATAGTCATAATGTTATTCTTTCGCATTCTAGAGTTCTCGTGCATAAAGAAAGCAAAACCTCTTCTTTAAACCGGAATACCTCTGATCTTGAGCCACATTTAAAATTCGATCAAATTCAAGCGTCGTATGATCACCCAAGCATTCTAAATACGGATCATTCCAAATGTGACGTCAAAAGTGAAGAGGAGATGAAGCCAAGTTACACTGATCATACCGAAGAGTCATCTACATCCCACGATTCTAGCTCGACATCTGATCAGCATCAACGACAAATTGCTTGGCTGCCACCTCCTCCTGAAAGACAGCATGAGTACGATGGCCGCTCTCTCCACCAGCAGGAACCACCGTCTTGTCACGAGAGGGAAGAACTCGATCAACTAGACCCCTCTTATCAGCAAGCCAAACAAAAGGAAGAACGGTACGAGCTGAGACAACCGGTGGGAACAGAACGGCAGCAACTTCGGTTGAATGAACATCACTTGCAGCATCTTCCATGGCTCCAACAACAGCAGCAGCAGCAGCAGCAGCAGCAGCAGCAGCAGCAGCAGCAGCTCTTGATCCAGCAGGTAGTGCAAAGCATTCTAACTTTTGTCACCCACAATAGCGCCTTAGCTACTTGTGCAGTTGTAAAGCACCCTAGCTACTTGTGCCGTTACAAAGCACCCTCAACGTTGCCTTAGTTCCTTTTTGTTTAAACTTGTGTTCGTTCGCTTAGTTTGGGTCGAGTTAAGCAAATTTTACACGATAAGTTAGTTCAAATATTAATGTAGTTTGACTCCTACCTGCAGTGACCAATATAGTTTTATAAAGTGCTTGTGGCACACTGTATTTGTTTTTCGTATGACAGGACTAAGTTTAGATGATAGTTTCTGTTGACTTGTGTTTGGAAGAGCTCTTTCTATCAGTTTCGTACGAAGTTGCTGATGCTGCTGCCGCTGTTGTTGTTCATGTGACGTCTTGCATCAATGTTTATACTTTTTTGTATAGTGTTGATTTTAATATATTATTTGAATTACTTTGGAATGTTTCACTCACCATTTTTATTTTCACTCATTTGGGCCCTTTTTGATTTTGCTGCCGCACGCGTTTTTTATTTCAAGTTTTACTGAACCATTCCTTCAACAACTTGCTGAAGATACGATACCTCAAAATGTGAAAGCGTTTTTTTCACAAAAGTTATACTTCCACTTGGTGGTTGAAGCATATTGTCCTTGCAACTTGTCCAAAGACTTATCGATGCCCGGGAGTAGTCTAGGCATCTGAGCTTCAGACGGAACGTCTTCCCTCGTATTTCTCGGAAGGACTGAACACTCCACGAAGAAATCACAAGGTACCTTCTCTTTTACCAGAGCGCGTTGAAGAAATTCATCACATCATTTTCGTGTCTACGCATTTTCTCTTTCGTGCACTTCTCACCTGGGATGTATGAAAACAGTGCAATGGGGTTTATTTTTTCTCTCACATGGGAAGCGAGCGGATGGTACGAAAACATTTTAGAATTTACTTGGGTGATTGCCATCCACGTTTTATTTTATTGCTAATTTTCACCTCAAGACTACGTGCTCTTGGTCAACTTTGTAACAATCGAGCCTTTGTGCTACTAAATGAAATTAACGTAATTTTGGACCAGCTCCGCAGCATTTCCTGGTTCATGAAATTTTTTACGGTTTTTGTCAAATTATTGGGAGGAAATTTTGAGACATCTCTTGTACAGACTCAATCCGGTCTCATGAACAAACCCATTGCACAGAATTTTGCTACGAGAAGTCCGAGTAGGAGTCATTATAGCGGGCGGCGTGTCGAATCGGGGAGAGTGGGATCATAGCTGCTTCGAGACAGTCGTCTCTATGCAAAACTAGCGCAATCTAGCGTGAATTCTGAGACCGCGAGCACGTGTAAATCTAATCACGTTGAACAAAAGCGAAGAAAAGCTACGGCGGCGTCTGCTGATAAAATTTGCTCGCTGCGATACACGCGAGCTCTTGGCACTGAGCGACTGTGTGTGATAACTAGCAAACGCCCGTGTCACGGACAAGTTGTCGTGAACTTAAGTAGCGTTTCGTCTTTTTCTTGTTTTTAATGTTATTAATATCCTCTTATTGTTTTTCTTTGTTTTTACTAGTTTTTTCGCTGTATTCTTTCTCTGAAAATTCCAGGTTATATTTTTCTGTTTTCATTTCTCTGTGTTTTTCCTTGTGACTGTTAATTGTGTTGTTGAAGGCAAATCGAGTGATGGACCTGCAAATATTGACGGGGTACCCTGTACAATACGTTAAAAACTAGTGAGCAGAAGCGGTTGAGCTAGCTTTTTTGTAATTATCAAATATTGGAGATGAGACTAAGCCGTGTATGTTGCGATATTTTTCGTTCTTCTGAGTTATTGTAGAAAAATACGTGTTTCGTTTTCTGTGACTTCTTTTGCACAAGGCTGTTTTATGTCTGCGTGCGAGTAATATTCGTTAGTCATACTTCAATTATAATTTGATGCTCAGTTGTAGTGTTCATGGAAAGGAGTTCCCTGTAAATATATTTTTTTCATTCTAGGAGTTTTTTTCTTATTTTATTTCGCACCTTTCAGGAAATCATTTTGTGCAGCTCTTACAAAAATTTCAAGTCCATATATCTGTGAGCACTCGATGCATTTATTGTTGTAACTTTACAAATGGTCATGGGGAAAATCATCGTTTTAGGTTATGTCTTTCGGGTGATGTCTCTTACCTGAAAGACCCTACCTTTCAGGTTGTTTCCCAGGGGCAGAAGCGGATCCTGAGCAGATGATTAGATAGGCCGTCCTCATTTTGAAAGAGATCAGTTTTTTGTTTTGTTACGGAACATCTTTTTCCTGTTTGCTCCTGTTTTCTTTTTAGCGCCTATTTATTAGTTCATTTATTCCGTTTCGTTAAATTTTTTGTTCAGCCTTTTTATTTGTAGGGTATGTGGACATAAATTCGTAGTTTCTTTAATTCAATGATAAATGGTGCTTTCCTCTTCTCTCTTGGGAACACCACTGTTGAGGTTAGGGAGCCTTAAACCAATTTGAAATTGAATCTAATCGCTTCAAGTATGAGAGTAAGATGAATCCCTCGGATGTTGGTTGTTGATTATGGAAGTGAAACGCATCACTCTTGCGCTTGCAGATGATTTTAGAAGCAAATTGAATTATGCGCTGGTAGATAATGGCAAACATTCGTTTCTTAGCCCCCCTTGACCTACCTCTTGCATATCTGGTTCATTATTATTAACTAAATGTACGCTTCCAAAAAAAATTATTCGTCTCTGACTGAAGTGTTCATCATTGATTTATTTATTTGTATTTGTTTTACCCGCGCTTTTTCAAATATTGTTTTTTTTTCGTATTACTTGTTCTTTTTTTGCCCTGGTTGCATACTTCATTGACGTGCATGAGCTTTACAAATTTCAGTTTCTCGTGCATGATGGCTTAAATTTTTTATTTTGGAGCACCTGCGCGAAATGTAATGATGCTTTTGATGGCCCTATTTTGTTTCCTTGTTGAATTCTGCATCGCTTAAAAGTACCTATATGTAGCTGTTAAAAGGCGTTTCATTTTATACAACACTGCCCTTCAGTGAAAATACTATTATTGTATCTATTGGAATTAACACAATCAAGGGAGAAATGTGAGGTCTTGAGCTGAGAGTTAGGTAGGCCTTCTTTTGGTTGAAATAAAGTAGGTTTTTTGTTTTGTTACAGACCATCTTTTTTCCGTTTACTGCTGTCCTGTTTTTCAGCACCTTCTACTTTCTTCTAAAACTTTTATCTTGTTTTATGAACTTCTTTCTTAGCTTATTGCTTTCACGCAAATTGTGCGTAGATTCCGCGTTCCCTTAACTCATTACTAAATGGCGCCTTCATATTTCCTCTCTGAACATCTTTATTGTGGTAAAGGGAGGTTAAAACTTTCCTATAGTCAATCAATCATTCTCCATTCTTTGTTTAGAACACCTTTGTTGCGGTATTAGACGCTTAACTAGCTTATCCAATTTGCAGAAATAGGATTGAAAATTCATTGTAATGTTTTATTGAATTAGCTTATTTTGTTATCGTTATTTGTAGTTTCTTGCTCATTTTTTCTATCTCCTGTAGACTCCTTTCTGTTCGTATGTTATTTTGTTTCAGTGGCATTTTCACTACAAGAGGCCAATTATATGAAGTGTTAGCCCTTGAAAACTACGCATGTATGAAAACACCTTGTCGCGTTTCTTCTATTTTTTTCTGCTAAATTTCTGGATCGTCTGCGCGGCGAAGATTTTCACGTCCGATATATTTATTTTTTCAAAGCTGCCCATTACACTGCAGCTACTTTATCCCTTTAAATTTTTTCTTTCATAGGTGCCTTCCTCTTCGGCCCCTCCAGCGCCCACCACATCCAGCAACGACGGTGCATCAAACGCAGGCGGCAGTAGCGACGCGTCTGCTAAGAACGACGCAGCCGATGGCGAGAAAAAAGGATTGTTTTCACGTATTTTTGGTTGGAAGAATAACCAAGCTAAGCTGCCTGATGACAAGAACCCTTCCGTGAGTTCCTAGACTTGTAAACGTTGATGTACGACTATGTGGTGGGCTCCTCAGGGGGATGCAACTATTGTAAATATAGGAATTAGCGCTCCCAGGGAGAAAATGTGAGGTCCCGAGCTTAGAGTTAGGCTCTCTTTTTGTCGAAATAAAGTTTTTTGTTATGTGAAGGACCACCTTTTTTTCGGTTCACTGCTGTCCTATTTTTCAGCACCTACTACTTCTACAACTTTTTCCTTGTTTCGTAAACTTTTTTCTCTACTTGCTCGGGTTCTTTTATCTCCATTCTAAATGGGGCCTTCCTCTCTTCGGAACGCTTTTTTTTTTAGCGGATAGGGAGGTTTAAACTTACGTCTAATCTGATTTTTATCTCGTTTTCGAACCTTCATTCTTAACTCACTGGTTCTATGCGAACAGGATTCTGTGCGAGAACACGTTTTGTGCATAGATTCTGCGTTCCCTGAATTCCATACTAAAAGGTGCCTTCATCCTTCTCTTAAAACGTTTTTGTTGTGTTAAGGGAGGCTAAAACTAACTATAATCTCAATCATTCTGCATGAGAAAGCCGAATGCTGGCTGCGACGAATGAATAACTGCAGCAGCCAGCATTTAGGTTTCTGACGCGAACTGGTGATCCTTTTGCCTCCACTTCTCGATCCGCACGGAGAAATCATTGTAATAGTTTCAATTTTCCCATTTTAATTCAATATGCGATGCTCAATGCGAGCAAGGCGTTCAAATTTTGAAATGTTTGTTCAGGTTCATTGCCAAGCCGTAGTATAACTGTAATCAACAGTTCTGTGAAATGATTTAGTACACTAAAGTTTTAGTTCGTCGGATAGACATCGTTGGTTTGTCGAAATTACGCCTTATTTTTCCACAGAATTTGTCTACAATGGGTTTCATTTATCTATTTTATCTTTTCAGCACTGAGGATGGAACTTGCAGGTTATGAAACTTTCGAAGTTGAATATTTTTTTCCTCGCTGGCTTTCATTTTACAACAACCAAATATTTAAGCTTGCGGAGTACTGAACAAACAAAACTTGTTGTGTGATCTAATAGATACCTTTTTAGTTTCATTCTGCTGCTTGTTGTGAATTTGCCTCTGGTTACTTGTGTGTAATTACTACCAATAAATTTCTACCTGTTCTTTATTACTCGTGATCTGCTGTGTGTATAGCTGCTTGTCTGTTGTCACTGGCTTGGTTAGTTGTGTTGCATAAAACTCAGCAGTTCTCGGTAAGATATCTGTTGGACATAACGCTCCTTGTTGCCACTTTGACAATTATTTATAACGTCAATTGTCACTCTTCCCTTCAGATTGTGTGGGATGAAGAACGCAAACGCTGGGTGAACACGGACGGTACTGAGGAGAATGAAGCCCCTCCTCCTCCACCTCCCATGGATTCCTCTCTGCCTGTTCCCGCGGGCAACAGAGCAGGAAACCGACGTAAGTGTACTCAATGCCTTGTCTAAGTTGTTTTCTTCTATTCAGGCACACAAATAGCTCTTGAAAAATTTACAACAAAAGAGAGTTTATAACTTTTCTATAAATGTGAGGTCTTGGGTAGTGATGAAGTGAGCCTGAAGCCAAGAAATGAATGGTGTCCTTATTGATCCTCATCGTTCGTGCAGGATCTCGCTACGTAAATCCTGTGGACGAGAAGCATATCGTGAAGCCTGCAGCTTCCCTAGTGCCTCCCATACCCGTGCAGCAACCAATGATGCCTCAGCAGCCACAGCAAATGATGCCTCAGCAGCCACAGCAAATGATGTCTCAGCAGCCACAGCAAATGATGTCTCAGCAGCCACAACAGATGATGCCTCAGCAGCCACAGCAGATGATGCCTCAGCAGCCACAGCAGATGATGCCTCAGCAGCCTCAGCAAATGATGCCTCAACAACCCCAACAGATGATGCCTCAGCAACCCCAACAGATGCCTCAGCAACCCCAACAGATGCCTCAGCAACCCCAACAGATGCCTCAGCAACCCCAGCCGATGATACCTCAGGAACAGCAGATGTCTCAGCAACCAAATGATACAGCAACGGACGGTGGTGCGGTGAGTGCTTGAGTGCTGTTCAGGATTAATTTTTGTCTATTATCAGGTAGGCAATCTGTGCCCTGTGAATGTGTGTGCCCTGTCCGGATTTTTAACGGTACTTCAGAGCACTCCAAATTCATTCTAAGAGATTAAATTTTTTGTGTATTTTTTTTAGTAACCTTGAGTGTGGATGCCTTAATGTTTTTGGTTTTGACGTTCTACTTCTTCCCATGAAGAGTACGCAGATACGCTATGATTGCTTGTATTTCTTAAATACTCATGTACTTTTTGGAACATTTCTTCGACATGAGAACTTAAAACAATTGTGGGCAAAGTTGACTGAAAGTTCAAGCTATTCTACCAAGTACAGCAGTATTTTAAATAGTAAATCAAAATCATCTATGTCTCAAACTACACTAAATTAATTACAGATCTCTGATTACATCAACTCCGGAAAGCCTGACGATTCATTTTACGAATTATTGGGAGTTTCAATGGGGGAGAAGGTTGAAAACACAGTAAATCATGTCACGAGACGTGGGTCCTGCTCCTCATTAATTTACATTAACAAGGAGACCGGATTCTCGGAAGTGAGGAATTGGCATACCTCCATGAAATCATGAAATACCCAAGGAAATAAAGGCAACCAAAATACACAAAGCATTAAGATTCAATGAATATAAATTAGAACATACTAAAATAATGGCGGTACTCACCGATGTGCAGAGACCCACTTACACAGCGCGTTTTTCTGTGCGCATCTGAATTGATGAGGCCTTTTATGTGGACAGGTATTAATACTCCCGATGTCGTTGGAGAAGTTTTATGGTTATGGCAACACATTCCATCACACTTTTATGAGGCTAAAATACTGTTGACATGTTGTAAGGAATAGTTTCAATACTAATACCTCGAACAAACTACCCTTCACAACAAACTAACACGACTAACGGAATTGTAAAAAATACGCGCGTAACGGCCTCATGACAATACTACCCCTACGATTTGGATTGGCCAATCCCCCTACACGTCAACTGCACATAAACACATGACATAAATGAAACCTAAATAGGTTCATAACTTCAGATCACAAGGTGCATTCGCACAAGCACAGCTTCAGTTCAGATTCCCTGGATTATTCACAGTTCAGACAAAGTGTTTTTTGACGACTGCCTTCAGAGCCTCTCGATGATTTTCTATGGAGAACTGCAAAGAACCGCCCTCTTTCAAAGATTACAAAATTTACCCATTACTTCTTTTTTTCCTTTAATCGCCCAAATTATACTCGCTCAAAAGATTTTAATCTTTACTTCAATGAATGCCATTAAATCTCTATCACATTTGTTTCAAAATCACCCCTTTTTAAGAAAAGCTACATCTCTTGTGAACCAAAAAATTACTCTTACCCTCCCGATCGACGTTTTGATATATTTCCTCCTACCCTCGTGGTCTTATCTATTCCCCCTTTTTTTCTGTGAATGAGTGGAGAAGTTTAATTACAACAGGATTCTTTAATGTGTATTTAACCTATAACCATATCGACGCACACTATGTACCACATATTTTTCAGAGGGTGTTACTTTCAGTCAACACTTGGTAACGACGCACCTTCTCGGACGGTTCGCAAAAACTTGCTAAGCCTTTGTCCCTAGTGATGCCCAGAGTATTCTTGAGGGCTGCCCTCTATTTCTTGTTCAACCAATTGGTGTTCACAGACACTCCAGAAGTGAACTCCTAAACCACTCCTACGTGTTGATTTAGCTGGTTATTGGCGGTCCTGAAGCTCGCATTCTCCTTATTGGCTGTGAGAGCGTTGTGACAAGAACGTGGCTTACCCCGCCCTTTCTGAGTCCAGCTCCAGACGTTTCCCCGTAAATTCGATACTCAATCTTTTCTCGTATATAGTTTTCTAATCCTGAGGGTTAAGCTCCTCTGCTGTGTTTGTTTCCTGTTGCTACGACCGCTCGTTCGTTCTCAAACCCTCAAGCTCGAGTGGTGTGACATCCATCACCCTTCTGTGGTTGACGTCTACCCACAACGACTCTCTTGTCCAGGCCTACCCAAATTGCTTACCCAAAAAATCCTTCCTAAGCACAACATACTTTACACAACACACATAAGCACACAACTCAAACACAAAAATGTAGCACACAACTCAGACACACGACCGTTGGCTTATAAGGCATTCAAAATATTGAAGCAACACGCTCGTGCTGTTGGAATACTTAATTTTCTATGTGTACTAAGGTATCAACAAATCTTACTTAAGTACTACAATATCCTACAAAAAATGCAAAACACAATTTTAGTCATGAACAGAATACAATCTAAAAACACAAACCAGTCAAAAATGCACAAAATTAAAGTGTTTCTTAACAATCAAAACTAATTATAAAGCTTGAATTTGTACCTCTGTTATTTTTCATGGCTCCACTCTCTGCTTGGTAGAGAGACCAGAGCACATCCAAGTTCCTTGTTGGAGGCGGTGTTTTTATATCTACTAAATTTAGCCTTAATTCTCCATCGCTGGGCTCAGTTTTCGCTCCTGTGGAAAATAATCAAATTAACGCACCTCGTTTTTGTGCTCTCGCCATTATTTTGTTCTCGGTGCCTCACGAAGGGTTTTTATTTTTAGTCTATATTCACTTGAGAGAATTCTGAGCAAGTTACTTTGAAACGTCTTCACCACATAGAGTTTTGTGGTGCTTCTGAGTTTTTCACTTTTTCCTTGTAATAAAACAATGTCAATGGTCTCGAGTAGAATAGTTCCTTAATAATTTTTTCCATCCATATTGATACGATAAGGTATCAAGGCTAAACTGCTGCCTTCTATCAAATGCAACTCGTACTCCATTCATCAAAATGAGAAAAAAATCAATAGCATCCAGTTTTTGTTTGTTTCACGTTTGCAGATTCCCTCATTTGGTGAAATGTTCTTGAAACTAGCGAGGAGATTAGCTACACAAAGTTAATGAACTATGTATGATAGCTTATGCGAAAGACTTATCATGGTATGGGTTTAGGGGAGTTCATAAAGTCGACTTCATTAGTAGTATTGCCCTCTCGTGCTTTGTGGATGGATAGATTTGCGAATTTGACTTTTTACATGTGCTTTCAAATTTGATCAGAACATCGTTTACTTCACTTGTTCATGAGTATTTGTTTTTCATTTTGCTTTGTTGAATTGAGTACTTCCTCTCAACCTGTTCATTAGTAGACGTTTGTGTTCAGGATTGTTCGCCAGTTCTGAATATTGTTTGTATGATATTTACCTTAAATCTGTTGCATCCCTTAGTCCTATCCGTATTACGACCAGCATTGATTCTGTACTAACAATTTTAAAGTAGATATGCTGTAGTGTACTATAGAAATGTGCGAATGCTGTGGCATTTCTGCCTTTGAAAATTTTGTTAGGAGGCTTTTTGAGTGAGGACGGACCCCGGCAAATCAAATCCCCTTGAAGGAATATTAACCTTGAGTTTATTTCAGGAATCTATTTCAAAAAGATCCTCCAGTTCATCCAGGGTGGATGGTTATAATATTTTCTGTGTAATCTCATCTCTGGCATTTTAAATTCGAAATCATTCGTGACTACGGAACTTTAAATCAGTAGAATTTATTACATTGATCTTAGGTTTTATTAAGTTTTTATTTACTCTATTATACCACTGGCACCCCGCTTTTTGTACACCAAAAGCACTCACGCGAAGACGTATTTTTCTGGCTACGTAAGATTTTGAATGTGCTGACGCTCAATATGACAAACTAAAACGTGTTGCACCGAGCTTAGATGCTTAAGTTTTGCCTCCATATTGTGTCGCTCTTGACGAATGGATTTCGAATTTGTGTCCCAAATCCCCTCAGGGGGATACAATTATTGTATCTACGGGAATTAGCGCTCCAAGGGGGAAATGTGTGAGGGCCCGAGCTGAGAGGTAGGCCTTCCTTTTGTTGATATAAATGTTTTTTTGCTATGTTAAAGACCCCCTTTTTCGGTTCACTGCTGTTCTGTTTTTCCGCAGTTACTACTTTCTTCTCCAGCTTTTATCTTGTTTCATAAACTTCTTTTCCAACTTACTGTTTCTATGCCTCTTCTGCATAGATTCCGCGTTCCCTTAACTCCATACTAAATGGTGCCTTCCTTCTTCCTCTCTTTGGATAGCATTTGTTGCGGTTACGGAGGCTCAAACTAACTAATAATCTAATCTTTGTGTCCCAATTACTTTCACTTTGAACTTCAGTTAGAAATACTCAATGAAATAGTTACCGTGAATAAACTCATCAGGCTAGTTACAGGAGCGGTTACGTTGCTATTAAGTCGTGAATTTTACTAATGCATTGAAGATAAAAGCGAGGAAATTGCATTGCAATAGTATGGCCGTCTATAGCATGGTTATTTTGTCGATTCCCTCTCCTGCAGCCATTTACTTGCTGTGTGCTGCTTTACATGGCTCTAGCCCCGTTTCTCAATGTATAGTACTTGTATCCGCACGCTGCTTCATTGGCCTTGCTTTGTCCTTGGAATGCTGCTCTACTCTTCAGTTCATGTTCGAAATTGCTCGGTTATTTACAGCCTGCAGATAGAAGCTTCTGTCTGAGCACAGGTAAGCCAAAAGCGGCGGTCGGCGCCGTTCACGTAAGAAACAGGTCCGACTTTATTTGTCCGCACTTCATTGATTGGGTTCTACTGGAGACAATTTGGTCGCCATTTTCGTTTAATCTGAAAAAACATCTGTTTCATTTTTCTGCAGGTTCCTGAAACTAGACAAATCTGTGTCAAGCGGCCGGAAATATCTTGCTTGACAACTTGGGTTTAGTTCTCATTCTTTTTTCTGTACGAGAATATTTAATTTCTAATCACGTTTTGGTCTAATCGTAAATGAATATCATTGCAGTTTCAATGAAATAGTGACCTGGCTTTTACCTCCAACGGTTTGATTATCTTTCTCTCTTTTATTCATTAATTAGATTTGTGAGATCTCGATTCGATGAATTGAAGGGTCGTAGCCACTAAAGTCAAATGACATCGGCGACCGATCGCCGAGGATTGTGATTGCTCCCGACTCTCGATGTGTTACGGTTATAACCGCTGCGTATTCTCACCGTCGTGAGAGAGCTATAGTTTTTCAGTTACAAGTAAGACTGCTATGCCAATTCTCAAATGGCAAGCACAAAGACAGAGTTAGATTTTTGCAGTGAGGAGACCATGCATGAGGCTCCCTCTGTTTGCTGCAGGTATCGGCTCATGCTCCTACGGGCAGGATGCGCTCCGACAGCTCATCCATAGATCTCGACGACCCGGATGCTTCTGCTTCTCAGGTATCGCAGGCACTCGGGATTGGGTAGCCGTTTCATATAAATGTATACAATAGAACGGAGTTGATCACCTGGCGTGTCATATCCATTATTGCTTACGGTTGTTCGTCCAGAAAAATAAATTCCTTCTTTTTAGTTTGCTGAGCTTTGGTATTTTTGGTATCACTGAAAAAAATAGCTCTTCTTTCTTGGATGATTAAAATAGTGCTACTTGTGAAAAATTGACTCCGTAAAATAACTTGCTCAAAAATCTCATAATGTACTTAACAATGTTAACTCTTAATAAGTATACGAGTTTTTGGGTCTCTACTGCCATGATCTTATAGAGAATGAATTGAGGTTGCGTTCTTTAGTTGTAAAGTATTCTAAAACTTGAACTGGCCTCTTTAACCTGGATAAATTACGCACACCGCCGAAGAACAAATGTTTAATGAACTTCTGAAACACCCGTTGCTCGAAGTGGCCGTCAGGACTCCTCCAACACTAGACCAAAGTGCGAGGCAAGTTAGACCATTGGATCAAATTTCGGTTAGATTAAAATAATACGAATAACCCAAGATCCAATTAATTGACAATGCCATTGCGCGTTATATATTATTTCTAGCCAAAACAGTATCTTATTTATTCTGAACCGGAAATATGAAGAGGCAAATTATAAGCATGTAGAATTGTCGACCTTGTAACTGCTAATTTTTACGTGTTTCTGTTGTTTATACGGTGAATTTTACTCAATGAAGATGCCTAAGAGAAATTTTGGAAGAAGTGGCTCTTCAGTATCTTTCAACTCGCTCTCTTTTTAAAACTGAGAAGTATAATCTGTATCTAGAGCAGTTCATTTTTCTTTCATTCAGCCGAAGAGAAGATATGTCATTATTAGATTTCTAATTCTGTCGTAGATTTTTTTTTACTAAGTTGCTGTGATGGGGCTGCCTGCGCGAACTGTTAATGCCGTTGAAGTACTCTTGCATTGGCTTGGAGGTCGCCCCCTGTTATGCATGTTACGTTGTGCTTTGGTCAAATTTGACGCAATATTGGTGTCTTTCTTGCTCGCAATTATCAAGATCCACTTCGTGTGAGCCAGTACTAGCATAACCTGTTCATTCTCAGGTTTCCGTTTCTATTTGGTTTTTGATTCATACGCCGTTGTGCGCTGATCACGAAACTTCATCAATCACGCTTCCGCTGGAAGGTTTATTCTTGCACCAGCTGTGCTTGATGCCTGAATGGCTGTTCTGTCATTTAACCACACCTGCAATCACTAGTTTTCGGGTTGGTTTTTACCGGGTATGCCTGGTCTGACTCGGATTTTGAGGCTTTAATGAGCCTTCAGAACTTCCATCCATCACCTTTTTGTTGCCGTTATCTGCGATCTTACTGGGAATGGCATTTGGCTCTTCAGGGCGATAGCTCTCTTGCACAATGGTTGAATGTTGATTGTTGAGCTTATCATTCTCAAACATCCAGCCATCTATTTTGTCTTTCATGACTCAGAATCATGGTACCTACATGTCTACGTCGATATTTTACCTTGGAACCGTAAAAACTACGTCTCAATTCTACAATCTGTGTTTAACCTTGCGGTACTTTTTCGTTGCTTCCATGTTAGGCTTTTATTTTGGAAAGGGTTTTCATCGAACATGCAATGCATTGCTCATTATTAGATATAGAAAACACTTGGACTGCGTAGACACAGTAATTGGCAAGAAGACGAATCATTTCCATTGAGTAAACCAACTTTATAGGGTTGAACTTGTTTTTCTTACCAATCCGTTGAGTAGTTTTTCCCATCGCGTATGAAGTTGGGTTCCACTTTACATTGAAACTTCGAGAACATTAGAGACGTGCTTGGAATTTCTTTTTTCCTAAGAAATATGAATTTAAATTAGCGTAGGTTTATCCACTCAACAAACCTGGAGCTTTCAATGTAGTCCAATCCTGAAACTAAGTCAGGCAGAAGTGGTGTTTCGGTCTCTGAAGTATCCGTTCACGTTTTCGCTTGGGTAGCCTTTCTTGAAAAAATCTAAACTGTTCATTCTAGGTTAAAGAAGTTGTCAGGTTTAATGCATTTTGGAGTAAATAATTCTTAGTTATATTTTGTTGCACGTTTTACCTGTGCTGCTCGCTTTTGTACTCGGGGCCTTATTTCTGCGCGTAACACGTTGATTTTAACTTTCTCAATTTCTGCAGTAGCTACCATTGCTTGGCACCTTGCTACCTCTGTTAATAACCACTGGAATGTTTTATATTTTCATATTTCGAGTTACATTCTGCATGTTGTAGGTTAACAAGTTTAATTTAAACAATCAGTTTTTCGAGTCTGTTACAAACATGTTGTTTGAATGCTAAATTTCTTGCATGTGATTTTCCCATTTTTGTCGTGAAACCTAGATATTTGTTCTCATTTTGGATGTGTTTCTAAGAACTGGCAAGTTTAAATACTACACCGATGAGTATCGTGTTAAGCTTCTAGTCACTAAAATATGAGGAACGTGTCGAGCTACCAACGCATCTATCTAATTTTATGATCTAACAATTCCGTTTGAAGTTTCATTTTTTCCTTTTTTATATGTATTTTATCGTTTTTTCAGACTATTTTGTTCGAACAGATTGTATGAAGTTTCTTGTTAACTTCAATTTCAGCGAATGTAAGTGGATGCTCATAAAAAAGTTGCTCATGCTGAGCTATTTGATGATTATACAATGCGTGTGAAATACGGCTGAGTTTATTACTATACAAGAGAGGCGACGAAATATTTCTCATCCAGATGATGCTCGTCTATTTTCTCCTCATCATGCCGAGTGAATAACTAAGACGAATTGATCTTTTTATCACATTTTCATTGGTACGCCACAGCTCGACGTGCTCTGAGAAGCTGTTTTTAGCTGTCGCGTATCTGTTTTTCCTGATGCGCAAGTCATGCCTACTGATGAGGCTATTTCTTTTTCTCTTGAAATATGGTATGAAAATCTATCGAATAGTTTGTAAATTAATCTGTTAATTTTAATGATTCTACTGTGGTTTTTGATATCTCATTAATATCTAATCGGGTCCTCGCCTTTCGTAATGAATAGAATAATCATAGGTACCAACACTTTCATCACCACCGTCGGGGATTTTGTACTCTTAACTCATTTGTGTTGCACTGTCTAACACGATTGTCGAAGCAGCACAGAGTTTAGTTTAATCCCTGTTTATCAGGGGATTGAAAATATCGTTTGATCTTCGTTATCCAGACTTCTATTATTGCGACACGTATTTTATCGAACTGAAGCATCTCACCTCAACTACACGCTCGGCTAGCACTCACTGAGTGTAGTTTTACACTTGAATTTGAGTGCAGTGCATGACTGAAGAACGAGTGTTTAAACAAATCGAAAGTAGATTTTCAAGTAGCACCTTGTATCATTCAAGCTTGTTCGATCGTAAAGCTCGTCGTTATTTCTCCTGAATTAATTTACCCTGTGCAGGATGACGTAGCTGCCGCAGCTGGCACACCGATGTTCTTCAACCCCGCACAGTTTCAACAGCCCCCTCAGCAGCTCAGTGCGGGCCGTGGACGCGGAGTCTCGGCCAACGTCCGACGGGGGAGAGGTGGAGGACCTCAAAGAAGAGTTTTTCAGAGCTCGGGAGCAGCTCCTCCTCCTCCCAGAGCTTGAGGCACGCCTGCCCTAGCAATTTAGTTTACACTCCTAGATGATATTCGTTAATTGGTTCACGGACCTCCAATGAGTCCAGTTGGTGGATCCATTTTGGATCTCAAAGTTTTTTGGTTTCTAGCTTTGTTGTTGTGCGATGTTATCCTCAAGTCCCATTTCACGAGTCGTGTCTTTGGTTAAATCGGAGCTAAGTTTCTGCATTGCTTGCTAAATTATTCTCTTTGCAGGGCGACCGATTAGCAGCAATTAGCTCGAGTAAAGGGAGTATAAAGCATTTTTACTAAGAGCCTTTTTGTCAAAATATATTGGTTTTTATGTGAAATATACCTGAACCTTGAGAGTGTGTGGAAGTTTTAACCGCGAATGATTGCATTCGGTTGTATTCAGCCCGCTGGCTGACATCGTATTATTAATAGCGGTGGTACTGTAAGTACCGCCGTGTCAGCCGCTGAATTATTGTACCGCGGATGCTCAAGAAACTTAGATTTGTGTGTTCATCAGGGCGTGGTCATTGCTCTCTTCCATCTTGTTGGCTTTTCGTAAATTCCAAAGTGTAGTCATAATCAGTACTTCTGTGGAAACTTACTTCGCCAAGTTATTTCTTCCATTATTGCATCTCGTAGACACAAAAAAATTTTCACGTTTCTAATTTAGTTGAAAATGCACTAGGCTATGAAAATTTATTTTAAAACCTTGCCTGATAATGCGCATTCAGTTTGAAAAAAAAAAAATCGAACTTTTTCGGCGCATTGAAGACTGGTGTTAGAGATCTGGGATAGAAATCAGGACAAGAACTGTGTTAGTGACTGAAAGAAGCTGCTCGGTTTATCACGAACTCACGGCTTATTAATTTTCACTGCTTCCAAATATCAGAATTTATTTCACTGCTTGCCTCATCCTTTGTTTTTAGTTTGTATTATTAATATTAGATTCTTTCTTTCGTCATTCAGTACAGCAATTAATTTCTTCGAAAGGTAATAGCTCGTGGGCGATGCGAGGGATTGTGTTCATCGAAGTTATTTAATTAGACTTGTTTTACAAGTATATTAATAGATTGTTCAATACAGCGTACTTCCATGACTCCTTGATTTCTGCCTCTCGCACGTATAACATTATTTTGTTAATAAAAAAAGATTAAAAGTTGAAATAGAGACCTCGTTATGGTTGTATCGTTCGTAAAGTATAAATAGGGGTCGTTTCTTTTAATCGCTTTGTATCAAAACGCGTCATTTCTTGGAAGGATTTAAAGCTTAAATGGCATGTTACTTTTCTTGTCGACTTATTTATAAATATTGCTCGCGTAGTTATATGAAAGTTATATTTTATTATTTTGTTAACACTTAAGCTGGTGTGTCTCAATTTTGTGCAGTTGAACATCGTTGTCTTAGATGGTATGGAGATAAAACCCAAGATTCTTGCTTACAGCACCGTAAAGTTGCCGATGCGTAGTAGCACGATGATGAATAACGTGCACTTCGTGAACACTCAAGCATCGGCGCTCATGCGTAAGGCCTTGTCCCGCGTTCACGTGAAGAATTTTATAGATAGAGTTCTAAGAAGAGACAGCGTTTGGAAGTTAACAATGCCGCGCTAGATAACATATCACTTATTTTTTTAGAGTCGGTTTGATTTGAAATAGTTTGTTATCGAAGATGGGCACACGAGTTATTGGATTTTTCTGTTTGTTTCATCATGAGCTATACAATCTTAAAAGGAATATAATAGCATGATTGTGATCTGTGCAACTGATCGCTTGTTGTTATGGTGATGCGCGTGATCCCTCAACGTACGCAATTTTGGAATATAGTAACGTGTTCTCTTGCGGTGGTCCTTTTCTGCGCCGCGCTCGTAAACTGCTGCCTGTCATTCCCTTCTCCTGTAGTGGGTTTTTATTGGGAGGCTTATTATTCATAACTTTTTCTTGTTCTGAGGGTTCATCAAAAAATCAGGATTGAAAATTAAGTACGCCGCAATCTAACCAATCATGCGGCAAAGAAATTAAATTTCGATGGCTTTCCTGTAATTTGGTCATGAGAAACATAGCATGAACAACTCGCTCTGAATGGACAATTTACTTCGTGTACTGAAATATCATGTTGCTTTTCTTAGTACGAAAAAGAAATACTCCTGTTTAGTTTACCTTCTCATTTTGTAGATTCTTTTCTTGATTTTAATCGCAGTTCACATAAATTTGTAAAATTGGTTTTATTACATGCCTAACATGAAAATGAAGTCTAGCCTGTTCATTCTTTTTTTGGATTATTCATTTATTGAGTTGCAATAATGTACATAAAACAATATTAGACTGGAAATTGAGAGAAATTACATTATAATTTAGATCCTTTTTTCGTTCATATGTAAGCAAGTGTTTGAACTGCTTTGGGTTTTGGTTTGACCTGCAAATGCATCATACAAGTGGTAAATAGTTATGCCTGTGTCTAGTAGTCTAGTTTTGTTCCAGTTCAATAAGCAATTATTTAATAGGACTTTGATGAAGGTTGAGCGTTTATTACTCTTGTTCGAAGAACTAATACGTTTCTCCGGTTTCATTACGTCATAATATTGAATTGGCCACATGATATTTTTATTATTTGAACTATGTCTGTGCGTGCCAGAAAATGAGTTTCCGCGACCTTTGTTATAGATATAAAGCAGTATTTTAAGTTCTTATTGGCTACTGGGCAGTTTGAAATTGGAAGTTGTGTGAAATGTGTTCGGTGGGTTTTCAGCTATTGTTGAACGTTGATAATTTGTAGCATGTGTAGTGACGGTAACCTGGTCTTTTACATTTCTTCAGTCCGTGATAATTTTTTGTATAGCTTGGTGTTTTCAGAAGAATATTATAAATTATCTTATTGGCGATTTGTACTCTGTATATGAGACAAGCGAGATCAGTAAAGACTTTTTACAAATGTAAATACACTTCCTTTCATTAAATATTGATCGAATGTTGCCCCCATATGCTATGTGTCTCCAAAATTTTTAGGGCAATGTCAAGTACTCGAGAAAATCTACCTATAGCTGTGTTTCGGACAGAATACATTCAGTGGAACGTGTTCATAATGTTGTACAAATTTGCTGTAAAATCCGTTTTACAGCGTCTATTACTTAAACGCTGTGAATAGTGGTATAACCAGCGAACGAACGGCGTTGTCTCATCGCTGCCCGTGCGCACAACGTTCAATTGTCTGGGGGTTCCATAACTTTAATATTGGATAAATTTCAATAAAACTTAGAACATGCCAGAATGAGTTGAGCAGTGAAAAAACAACTTCCGTGCGTAGCGCATGTACATATATCCATTAATGAGTGGGCTTCTATAGCTGTATTACACGCTCTTGGAAGAAAGGCTAACCAATGAACGTATAACCTACTGCACAGTAAATATATCATGTTTTACGTACAAAATTTTTAAACGAAATTTATTTAATTGAGATTTAATCATTTTTAACTCCATTTAACGTGGTTCACTTTAAGGATACATTATCAAACATAAATTTTAGCTATGAAGGATATTAACTTGTCTTACTTTATTCAATTATATTATTTGTAACACTTCGTAAGATACGGTACATTAAGAAGTTTATATGAAGGCAATGTTCTAAAATAAATTAGCCTGGAAACGATCAAACTTAAAAACGGGGATACGGTCAGCAAATGACAGTATTGTTATTTCTAATACCAGTAAATTCAAAAGATCGAATCATTAGATCAATGCGCTGCACAAATTTAGGTCACTCAGTTGCTGATTAGACAGGAGGAAATAACTCCGACTGTTAAGAAAGGTAACATAACGCCAACCGCATACGAAACACAGCAACTTTCACAACACTTCATTAGGCGAAGGGAACAAAGGCTTAACTTCACAAACAGAAAATCTAGAAAATACTTAATGCATAAACATTTCGGAAAATCTAAGACAGAATTTTAGAAACCAGCAAATGCCCGGCATCAACTGATATTAGTAAGTGAATACTTGTGAACAATCAGCAATGTACAAAATAGAACGGTAGCCATTGAAGTTAGCCGTGAAAGGAACTACCGATCAGTGTTGTTTCATGATGGAACTTGAAAAGACCCACGTTAATGCATTTCACAGGTACCAAAAAAAATTTACGAACTGGGCAGTCCACACAAGTTACATCCAAAACTATGACCTCTTGAGCAGGCAGGATATACTGTGTGTAAGAGCAAACTAACTGGTAGCTCTGCAATGAGTCCGTCATGTGACGGCTAAGGAGACGAGTAAGGAACTGACACTTGGTACAGAAGTTGTTAGAAATCAGAGCACCAACCAATTTTTTATCTATCGCAGTTTCCGTAGAGCTCAACTTACCTGAACACAGAGCGCCATAAAAGAAGCTGAAATTTATTTTCGCCCTCAAGTCAATGGTTCAACTTTCCTTCCAAAGCCAGCTAACATTTGCGAGAGAACTCCTGCGCGTTGACTGGCTAACGACTATGTTCCACTAAGGTCACACGTTATTACGATATCACACATAAAACTGAGACCTTGACAATGTTAAATGTCTAATTCGACAAAAAAAGAGCAAATATCATAAGAGAACGTCACAATTGATATTTTTCTCTCAAGTGTTCTTCCGAACTTGCATCCATAAAAAAGTCCGACCGGAAGAAAATTCAGCACGTAGACATGTATACCCACGTATTGAAAATATTCAAGAACATATTCACCAAAAAAGAAGACCAACATTAATAAAATTACAAAATATAGCCATCAAGGTTACTCGGGCACTATCAATACTATAGATTTCCCCTGAAATATGGAGATATTCGTAATGAAACTAAGCGAAGACTCGATTCAAGTGGCACTGCAAAAGAAAAGAATTTACAGTGGTTGTCGGCAGAAACCACTACAGCAAGTAGAAAACGAATCTCACCAACATGAAAAGTGGAAAAGAAAAACACACCAGTCGATAAAATCTGAGAAACAGAAATACACAAAATGGGATTATCGAACGAAAAAAAGGTCACACGAGAGTTTATGTTGATCAGCCAAGTCACTTCTAGAACGCTGGCAATAAACTTGCGCTTCATTGACGTTCAACATCAGCTGATGAAATGCAGCCTCCACGGAGGAATGTCAAGCCCAATGATTAGCCATTTTAAAATATTAAATATTAGAACGCCTTCCCTATGAGCACGGGGTGATACAAAACTAGGATTTAGGGTGAAAACAGTTGAACGACATTCTGCAGATATCACCTGCAATGAAAATTACGACTAGCGCTAAAAAAAATATTAAAAGTTTACTCCCTGTTTAACGCGCTCTGATATATATCATGAATATATCACATCACATGAGTGAAAGAAATGTACATTAACGAATCAATTTCACCTTTACGTTGACCTCCACTGTGTTTACATAGGGATTGGTACCGAATTTCTTGCACAAAAATTGCTCCAAGGACTTCTCTATATATGAAATTTTCCAGCAATTTCTATATCTTTCGTAAGAAAAAGCAATGTTCATGCTTTAAATGAACAAAAAAATAAAAAAACTCAGAAAACTCAGCGCTAACGAAAGAATAGCAAAATAAGTAAGTACGTTGTGGATTTTCACAAATTCTCATCTGGTATTAAATAAACAGCACACATTCCACAAGGCAGCAATGAAATTATACCATCCGTTATTCCACGTTGATGCACCTTTCTTCAAAAGAACTCGACAATTTCAACACTTTCATTAGTTTCAAGAACAGTTTGAAACCTATTGATGAGAAATAGCCTTTATTTGCCAGTTGAGCAGAATAATTAAAAAACTTCGTCGGTAATCAAGCAGCACAAGACAAAATAATGACTTAACATGAATGATCCCCAAATTGTTTCCTAATACATAAAAAGGGTCTAGAGAAAGCATTAGTCTGCCGGCCTCTTCTCAGAGTTCTTTTTGGTGAAATCTTCCGCATTTTTAATGAACTTCTTGCGGTCCTTGGTGTATTCTTCCGCCAAGTCAGCGCGAAGAGGGTGCTCCGGCTCAGGCTCATTCACGAGCTGCACCAGCGAGTCGATCACTGCAATGGACATAGCGATCATATTCCAATGGCTATCCAAAAGGTAGCAAACAGTATAACGAACCAATTTCAAACCCTTAGAATTTTGAAATTATGAGAAATTGCCGATCTTTCGAAGTTGTTGAATTGCTGAAGATAATTTCAATACATAAATTTAAAACAAATGCAGCAGATAAATCGTAGGATATGTTCGAAATTCCAAGCCCTAATAATTGCTCGAAGACTAAGTGAGTCACACGCTTTCAAACTCAAAGCCGTGGTGAAATCTTTCGCATTATGCACTACACAACCATTTTGCATTAATCGTTTATTGGTTGAGCGACAAAGTGGAGCTTGAGGTTAAAATGACACCTAAAAAGACATACCAGCAACTCGACGTGTCTCACGAACATGCCCTACGCAAACACACTTTTGTAATGTCCATTCCACCATAATGACTGAAATTGTATGCCTTCGTGAACGTCCTACTCTCAACCCACTTTTCTCAAATGGTAGATTTCAATACCGTTCATAGGAAAACAACGTTCTCTGTACTAAATTTGAGTTTTTGTACCTTTAAATTCAAATTGAATAGCATCAAGACGCTTTTAAATCGTGCCTTCTTAATTTCATCTAATTTTACTGTAATACGTTTTGAGTTTGTATCAGAATCTTGAATTTTACATATTCACTAGCTCTAGCAAAGCTTTAGCAGTCAAAACCTTAGCAGAAAGAACACAACCAATATGACGTTGGCATAACATTTGCCAACGTCAAAACTCATGGCCATACACTATATGTTGGGATAATTTTTTGACTGCTAAAGATTTGCTAGAACTAGTGAATCTGAAAAATTCAAGATTCTGAGCTAGATTGAAGGTGAGGAGAATTAGGCTCAACAAATACCATTCAAAGAAAACCAACCAACGCAGTAGGAATTTAGAGGAACACAACTACATATTTGAAGGTAGTGAATGAATCTTTGTTACAAAATGAATGGATGATGAATGTGTTACTGTTCAGATCAAGTGTGACACCAACGAATCTATCAAGTGAAGAACAGTGTGGGAACTAGGCACTATGTAGATTACATGTTAGTTTAACACGTTCCCAACGTATTGAGCCACATGTGTACCAAATGGTAACTTGCCCATTCACGTACCGGTATAAATGAATGACATTTCATGTCATAGCGACCTTTTTCAAAATTATTGTAATCACACGAGGTGGAATGTATCGTGCAGTTCCATTTTCATATCTTAGGAAGGATAAGAATGTAATTGAGCAGTAAAGTCGATTTCCTTTATCTGCTACTTACAACCTAACCTAACCAAACCAACCGTTAACAGCCTCGGATACGCAGGGAACGTGTTAAGCCTTCCTAACTGCAACAAAAGCATTCCAAAAACAGGAAGTAGGCACCATTAAGTATAGATGAAATTAAGAAAATGCGGAGTCTATGCACAAGGTGCATAGAAACAGTAAATTGAAAAAGAAGTTCATGAAACAAGATAAAAGTTGAAGAAGAAAGTAGTAGGCACTGAAAAAGAGAACAGCAGTGAACTGAATAAAGAGGGTCCTAAGCATAACAAAAAACATACATGAACAAAAAGAAGGCCTACCAACTCTCAGCTTGAAGCTTCACATTTTGCTCCAGGGAGTGCCAATTCCCGTCGATATAAAAGCTGTATTTTTCCGAGTGAAAACTAGGGACTAATCATTGAGGAAATATTCCTTACCCAAGTGTTCCACGTGGATGTGTTGAAACCAAGGAATGTGCTGATAGATATGACTGATTGGCTATGAAATATTCAGTTGCAAGAGGAAAGCACATCAGCACATTAGCTATGGCAATGAAAAATGTCTGCATTGGATATAAATTTGTGCACGTTGGCGATGAATCGTGTGTTAGTTTTCAACGTCTGATTTGTTATGTATATCTAAAAGAACCAGTAAATAAAGTCCCACTTGCAAGAATGAAGACTCAAGCACCTCTAAGTGTTTCAGAAGATATGAGAATCGATCATAAGGAACACTTTTTACTGAAGCCTGATCAACAAAGGAGATGAAAAACCAATTCTATTTTAACATAAGGGAGGCCTAAGCCAACCTTACCCTAAGCTCAAGACCATGTTTTCCCTTGAGAGCACAGCATATTGTAGACCTTCCACTAATTAGTTATATTTACCAAACTAACCTAGTCCCCTTATTTGAGGAAATCATATATTTTCATTTCTGAAGGTCAACTGGACAATTCAGTGTTTGTGTGTTATCCTTATTCAAATATTTGACAGAGACTGCAGAATCAACCACTTAGAAAATATCTTCCAAGAGAATGTTTTCCATGTTAATTCATACTTTGAAAAAATTTAGCCCTTTTATCTCAGAAGGGAGCATCACTTTGAGTGAACATTTGTTATTTATGTATTTGGAAATCTGAAAAAAGAAAACTAAAAGTTGTGTTTGTGCTCAAACCTTGATCAGTTTTGGTGGCCGGCTTCCAGTTCTCAGCACTGATGATAGGCAGGCACACCTGTCCCTTCTCATCCACGTTTGGATGGTAAATCTTGGTCTTGAAGGTGAGCTTGGGAGGCTTGAATGGATACTCAGCTGGGAAGATAACCTCAATCCTGAAAGCCCCCTTGTTGTATGGGGGACAGTCCTGCACAAGCATCCAGGCATAGCTGTGTGTAACTCAATTCACTACTGAATTAAATTATGGAACTGAATACTAAAGCAGAATGCGTTGAAAAATTTTATGCTTTTCATTTGAATTACAGCTCCTGAAACTGATTTGATAAAATATTTCACTTGCTTATTTAGAGCTTCTCCAAAAAATTTCTTTATAGGTTTCAAGTATCAAAATCCTGAAACATGTCTACAAAGTCTGGCAAAACTGAAATATGACACTAAGTTCATATTTCAATCATATTAAGCAAAATTTTGGGTGTTGAGTTATTCAAAAACAGTACAGTAAGGTAGAAAAATTGTAGGGTTGAAATAAATTTAGTACTGTCATGTTGGGCATCATTTTGTAGGCAAGCCATCAGAACAATATTTAAATTTTTTATTAAATGAAGAAAGTACGCTCTTTGTACAGAACATTCCTAAATTGCTATTTCAGTATCTTTACTAATTGCTAAATAAATCAAAGCAACAAAATTTAGACAGTACAGTAAAAATTTGGAGCAAACAAGAGAACAGCATGAATTAAATTTTTTAGATGAGCACTGATGAAACTGGAGGATTTTTTTGGTGCTGAAGACAGCATCTCTGCCTTGAGATACTCAAGACTATAACTATCAAAGCAATTTAATGCACCATGCTACAGTTAGTGAATTTGAGATATGAATATAATAACAAATGGAAATCCAATATGCAAGTAACAACAATTTATATAGGTCAGAGCACTAAATAGTGCAATATATAAAAATTCACACAAAAAGTTAGTCTTACAGTAAAAGATCTTATATTGGTTGTTTCCTGCCAAGATGTACCTGAAATTCCAGAAAATATAACAAAGAGCCAAAAGATGTTATTAAATTCAAGATTCTCCCTAACTAGTGCAAAAGTGTTCCCAAAGGAAGAAGGAGATAGGCACCATCTGGTATGGAATTAGGGGAACAAGGTATTTATGGACAAAGTATGTTCCCACACCCTGTGCATAAAATTGGTAAGATTGAAAGAAGATTATGAAATATGATAAAAGTTAAATAAAAAAGTGATAGGTGCAAAAAAAGAGCAGTGAATGTAAAAAGATGGACAATAAAAAAAATTCTACTCTATTTCAGCAAAAGTTTTACTTAACTTTCAACTTGGGATTTCACATCTTCCCCTGGGAGCACTCATTCTACAATACAATAGCTATATACCCTTGAGGATAGAAATGCTGCTGCACTTTATGGCTGCCAAGTGTAATATATCAGAGTTTTGACATTCAATGCAACCAAATCCAGTCAAGATGTTGAATTTATTTCTTATATTTTACACTTACAGGTACAATGAGCCCTTGCCATTGTAGGATGTTGTTTTCATCGACTTGAATGTCTTTAAAAGACTTGATGCCTGTTCTGCGGATGTCAGCCAGCTCCTTCAAAGAAAGGCATTGAATTAAATTAGTTTTTGCTACAGTTCAGAGCACTCAGCCAAAATACACATTGACTTTCAGTTACTGCTAAAAAATACTTGCAAAATACATATATCAATACCTTTGCTCTAAAGCTTAATTGAGTAGGGAGTCAGTAAATTAATTCAATTCTACCAGTAGAATTTCAGCATCAAAAATAACTCAATCACAAGACTAAGTTCATCAATATTAAGCTCATTTATTATACAAATAAACTCATTCAGAGAAGAACAACTTCAACAACTCTAATTTTAGAATTTCACAGTTTTCATTGCATCTGAGTTTCCTCATCTTCTTTTGCATTCAAGAAAAAATGTTACTAAATCATTAAACTTGCGAGATGGCCAATGATTACCTAAGTAAAAAAAATTTCTGAGATTTGAGAGACATTTCAGTCTTTTGCTGAGTGTTAATTATCTGTTTTCAAATCAATTCATGAACAAATGAAAAAATTTCGATTGAGATTTCACTTTAGCTATACCCTAAAAAGTTCATAATGAGATACGCATAGCTGTTAATGTGTTCTATGTCCAAACATTGCTGGCAATACTACAATGCAGGATATTGTTATTGAAAATCAGATATTACACAACTTTAGAACAAGTTTTAGACAAACAATTTAACCTTGATCTAACAAACCCCGCTGCAACAAATTTTGGATGCAATGGAAAAAATCCACTACACTAAATTTTATCCGCTTGGCGGTATAGGAGGTTTGTTTTATTTACAGCGAGGTTTTGACTGGTTGTGTTTAGCTATATATCTATCATTTTTTCATTATATTTTGCGGTGTAGCACTATTTGTTTAGTACCCTGTTTTCTACATTATTATTATGGCACCTGTAGGGAAAAAAAGTGTGAATCTGAGAATTGGTGATAAACTAGAACTAAGAAGTTAGAAGGTGATGTTTTCCTGTCTTGCATGTGTGAAATTTATGGTGGAGGTTGCTTTCAAAGAATATGCAAGCATTTTGGAACAGAAAAAATGCCTACAAAGAAAATAAGCAGAGAGATCCTCTCAGTATTATTGGTGACAAATGTGCACGGCCTTAAGCCTGTGGTTGTGGGTAAGGCTGCCAAGCCTTGCTGCATGAAGGACTAATTGTGAGAGTTGCCAATTCATTACTACCACAAAGAATTCATGGTTTAATGGTGCTATTTTCCCGGACTGGTTCTTCAAATATTTCATTTCCAAAGTC
>JACJUY010002568.1:115542-131473 GCA_014220935.1 Platorchestia sp. MABIK | reverse complement strand
TAAATACAAACAGGAACAGAGGAATCTTGAACAATTTAAGATTGTCTTAATTTGTGAATAAACCCTTTGCTTCCCAACATTCAAATTTTTAAGGGAAAATTTTTCTAAGGTAATTGCAGTCATTACCCTGAAATATCAGCAAAATTGTCCTAGCATGTTTTTTCTCTGCCTAAACAGGTGCTTCCTTCCGTTTGAAATTGAAAAAAATTATGTTTTAAAAATGTAAGCTTTGACGCAAAAAAAATGGTCGAAAATTTTGGGAAAAAACATCAATCTAGTTTTTGCTTTTTTATCTGTATAAACATGTACGTATGAAAAACTTGCTCTCAAGTTAAATAAAAAGGTTTTAAATGTATTTCATAAACCATGAAGCTTGCACTGAGTAGAGACCAACAGCAAACTGCACGTGTCAACTTCTGGAATGTCTAAAAACATAGTTGCAGGAATACTATGAATTGCCCTAATTTTGTCATTTAGTTCAAGTTATTTCCCTACTAGTTGAATCACCCTGAAATTTTGTGAATTTTCCTAAACTGGAAGCACAAGCCATCTGGGAACTAGAGTTCCTGTCGGGAAGCAAAGGGTTAAAATACTCAAGTAATTTAAGACTTCCTCCGTCAAGAGCACATTGAGATTTTGCTGAAATCATTGGCATAAAGTGTGCAATTGTCTTCTTAATCAAAACAGATATTTATGTGTGCTTGAATTTGCCTAAAATGGCAACTATTTTTGCTTAAATCTGTAGCACTGCACTGGCTACACAGGCTCTACTACATGCCACAGCTTGGAAAAAAAAAACAGAAGGCATTCCTACTGAATATGAGAATATGAGAAAAAGCTAACATTGAATCCTTTGGTTATAAGAATTTAATTAGTATTTTTATATACCATGTCAACTGATACTTCATTCCCAAATTATACCACTTTTTTACTACTATTTACTACCTTCCACAGCAAAAATTACTACCTATTTTTACATAATGAATATCCAAATGACCAGAAGTAAGTAATCAGCCTATAAAAAGTAGTTTTGAGTCAATAATACCCATAATAACAAAGGTCCAAGAAAATTTCAGATTTGTTAATACTCATTTGAAAGTATATTTTAATAATTAGAGTGCATCAAACACAGTAACATACAAAAAACTCAATTCCTTTAAATCATAACATTTAGAGATTAGGTTTCAGTCTACACTAGGGAATTATCCCCCTTCACAATTTTTTACTACCTTGTTGGTTAAAGTAGATACTTGAAGCAAATTTTACTAACTTCTACTTCCTTTTTTATTACTTTTCAAACTTTACAACTTTTCACTACTTTAAAACCTAGTAGATATTCTGTTATACAGTACAGAAAAAAGAAGACCTGTTTAGGCACTGAACAAACAAGAGATTTTTTTAAACAAATTTTGGATATTTATATCTTAAAGAACATTTTCATTTAGAAATAGATAAAGTAAGGTTTTAGAAACAATTATATTATAGAAATTTTCATTTTATAGTATATGCATCATAATCGGAATCATTTTTATAAACCTAGTTGACATAACCTAAGGTGAAAATAATTATAAATTGAAAATTAATAGTATTGTAGAATATCAGTCCAAGTCAAGAAAACATTTTTTTAATAAACAAATGCCTTTAATGAAATTTTATTTTGAGTAACGATGATTTGTTTGGACTTGAATTTTATTATATGCATGCAGGTTATCTGTTTTAGTTGTTCAAAGATAGAAATCATTTCAAAATGTTTAACATAAATGACTTAAATATGGAAGATGGCACAATAAAATTAACATTAAATACAGATAAACAGAGAGATCAACTTTCTAGACACAGGCATTGAAAAAGCTGAAACTTCATTCAAGAATTTATACATCAAAAAACTATATACACTAAATTTTGTGTAATACTTGACAATCTTATTAATTATCAATTCTAATTTTGGTCAATATTGAATTAAATGTCAATTTCAATAATTTTGTTGCCCCATATAAGTAATATGGTAGACTTGATGTTTCACATGAATGACATTATGCTTGCAGAAATGCTTAGTTCTGAGAAATAGCATAAATAGCGTTCAGGTAGGAATAGCATTAACGGCAGTTTCGATACGGCTTTTGCGGTGTATGGTGGATACGGAACATGCGCAGTCACTTTGGCCCAAAAAAAACATCAATGTTGGAATGGCTAAGTTAAGTTATTTTAGGTTTACTTAGGTGAGTTTATTTAACTAATCTAACCTCACCTATTGTTATGTCAGTACCAAATTTCAGCTTATTTACGCGTTTGTTTGTTTGTTTAATCTTATAACCAACGTTCCTATAATTTCAAAGTTAAATATCTTGAAAATTAAGCATTTGCAAGCACAATGTCATTCCTCTAAAATGCCTCCAATTACCTAAATTTTATACTGAACTTTTAAACGTTGTTGACATCAAATTTATCATTGACCCTAAATTTTTTATTATTTAATGTTATTGAGCATGCTTAAAAATCTTCTGATACAAAAGCATTCAAGGCTGCTCTGATAATTTAAATTGGAATTATAAGTTACTTTTTAAAATAAAGAAAGTAAATAAAGCTAGTGTGTTATTATTTTAATTTCATTCACCACGATGAATTGATACATTTTGAAAAATAAAATTGATATGAAAATTTTGTTGAAACAAGTACACACACATGTAAACCACTTTTAAAAACACACGCATAAAATTCAGGATGAAATTTCATGATTGGTAAACCAAACCAACACAATCCAAGCAATTTTATCAAAAGTTTGTTGACATGCTCACAATATTTGTAATTCCTTACAGAGCTCAGAAAATTTGGGAACTCCTAAGAGTTGTCCAAAACTCTACATGTGTCAAAACATGAAACTATCTCAAACTTTCCTTAGTCTGTAAACAAACCAAACAAAGCTGGATCAATTTTTGTACAGAAGTGTTTAAAGATTATTATTATTATTCAAACTAAGTAGAAGAGAAGGTACTCAACAGAAACAGAAAAAATACAGCAGATTAATAGAAATTTCACAAATAATTAAAATTTTCAATAGAAGAAAAAAATTGCAGAGGTTTGTTGGTAATTTCAACTACTGATTCAGCATGAATCTTGTAATCCATTAAATAAATGAAACTTCTTCTAACACAAGGTATGATCAATTTTAACAAACGTTAGTATTGATTTTGCATAGGTTAAAAGAACAAACGCCGAACAAATAAACATGGATCTCAACATTAACTGAATTGCCATGCGTTAGTGTATAATTAAATACATTTTAACACTTACCTTTTGCAGACGTCTAGTGGCCGCCATTTTATTGTTATTTATATCAGATTTAAACTAATAACAGCCAAATACTCGGAATATACAAAACAAAGCTTCGGAGTTTAACGTTGACTAACGAGGAAGTACGTAAATTATGCAGAAGCAACCAGTGACAACCTTCGAAGTTTCTAGCACTTCCGTAAAATGCGGAGTCTGTCAGAACCGCATTTGATATTAGTTTAACGGAAGTTATCAAATTGAACAAATGATTGCCCAAAACTAAGATTAAAATGGTGAAAAAAACCTAATCATTTTCTCATTCAGCTTAGTCTGAGGCTTCCAGGTTTTATTTCATGATCAAAAAATAGAAATACGCCTATAAAAATTTACTAATCAAAATTTAAACTGAAATGTAGATCATCATTGAACTCTACTTGTTCTATTACTTGTGGTTAAACTAGGTAACTCTAAGCTATGTTAACTTAGGATCATCACGAAATGCAATAGATTCATTTTAAAAAATTTTCATGTATACACGTTAAAATATAACGAAATATATATTTCATATTGAATGATATTTCATCACATTACCCGCACCATCAAAATTTTAGATTCTTCATCATTCTCAATAATAAATAACGACAAATATTCTGGATGTACTTTTAATGGGCAAAGAGGTCAAGAAGATAATTTGAGTAAAAAAGTTTACAACACCGGAGTGCCGTTCTCTAACCATTGCTGGAACTATTGCATGTAAAAACTTTAAATTAATCTTAAATGATTTTCTGCAAATTTCATGTTCGCCCATTTGTCACAGAAGTTTTTGCTCATCTAGGGAAGTCGAGGAAAGCAAAGGCAGAGACGAGCGAAAGCGAAGCTCCTTTTTCTTTCATGTCGCAGTCGGTCGATTTTGTTCAGTGAATCCTCATTTTAAATCGACTTTAGTTTCTAAACATTCGCTTCCGTAAGCTTTGAATTAGTCTCAATTCCAGTCCAAAATTTTTTTTCGCTTATATAGCACAAAAATCAGCCTTTTGTTTCTAAGTTTTTGAGCTTTAAAACCTAAAATTTATCTAAATTTTAAGTTTTTAGTGTAAAAGTTTAGAAATAAATGGCTGGTCAAGTTCTCTAGGAATATCAACTGAACATAGCGGGGAGAGATGAGCCCAGCCCATTTCCACACCTGGATTAAGATAATGCGCTGTACGAGAGAAAATGATATCCTATGGACTTGAATTAAGGCTAATTAAATTGCATATTCTCAATGGAAACAATCTACTAGTTGCCCCTTTTTAGTAAATTTGCGATTTGGTCCCGACCGACTGTTTTCCTTATGTACAGTTCACACGTTGGGCTCTTAGGCAAGAATAGGATGATAAATATTTCTTGGTGCACACTGTCTTCACAGACGAAGTCACTTCTACACGTAACTTAACGTTCAATAGTCGTAACTTCCACAACTCGTTAGAGGAAAACCCTCAGGAACTTAATCAGTTCAACTACCAACATCGGTTTAGTGTCAGTGTGCATAGGGCCATATCTGATGCTGTCGCTTATAAATGGAACAGTTGGTGTCACGTTTCTAAAGAACGTGGTGCCTGAAGTGCAGTAGGACGAGCCCCTACGTATTCGCCATTGAATAGGGTTCCAGCACGACGGACTTCCAGCCCATTCAGACAGAAATACTTGCCAAGATATGGCTGATACCTTTCCAAATAGAAGGATAGGGCGTAATGAACCGGTGCCGTGGCCTCCAAAATTTCCAAATAGTTGTCCTTTAGATTTCTTTCTCTAGAATAACGTGAAATCATTGATTTACGAAAAATCCGCAGTCAGAGATGGATCTTGTCATAAGGATAGTGGTCTCAACAGCTAGCTAACATTGCCAAAAGAACCGAGAGTTTCTTTATCGTGTCCAGCAATTCATCCAGAAGAGACTTGCATTTGGGCAAGGGGGTTGGACATTTGGGACATGTATGGTAAATTTTGTTAATTAAATCATCATTTTTCTGGTATCGGTTTATTTTCCCATTAATGTCATTTCTTACAAACGGAAATGTTAACTGGTCATCAATGTTAAACTTTAACATCCCTGTCATGAAAACTAACGAGTTTTGAACTATTTGGTATTCGTGTGAAAGAGTTTATTTTGCGTGTCCCTTCATATTGTCAAAGCTAGTTTTGCAGCACTCTGGATAGTAGAGTTACTGCGTGATTCTCCCATCTTTTGATTTACTGTGTATTTCTAGTACAACAGTATGAAGGCTGTAAAACTGGGCTAAAATGGTATGATTCAATTTTAGTTTGATGCCAATAGTCGATTCGCGCGTGCGTGCAACTGAACTGTACGGGCGCAGGAAATGTATTTGTGCAAGGTACGAGGGTTATTTCAGGACATGCTGCTTTTACTTCATAACCAATCCAAATAATTTATAATATTTTTGGTTTCAGCGAGCTCATTCGTAGTCAGATGTTAACCCGAGAAATAGAAAGACAAGCGGCTATGGTTACTTCAAGTGGAAAACTCTGCGATTTAAAAACAAAGAATTTTGAAAAGGTTCCAAGATCATTTGTTCATTTGGTTCGTTTGAGCTACAGGGATGCGATAGCAGGGCTTTTCCAGAAATTTTGAAAAAAAAGTCTCGATGCTCTGATACCAAAAGAACACCCGAATGTATAAGAAAGACTCAAAACATTTTCGATCCGGTCACAAGAAGATCGATGAGGACCCTTGCCTAAGAATTCGATATCAGAGTGGACCATCAGAACTGTAATTCATCACTTCGATTCAAGTTGAATATAACGAGGAAAGGCAATTCTACCTCCAGAGATGCAGGCAAACCGTTTCATGCATTCAAAACTGTTACTTAACAACGTCAAAAACCTTCACGAACATGGCATGCTTTTTTTGTAAATAATTAAAGAATAAAAACCACCAGTAAAATAAAAGTTTTAAAATTTCTCTCATAGAGTCAGTTTTTGCTTTCGGTTGTAACAGACTGCTCTCTAACTAGAAGGAAACACACACTCAGCCGTTGGGCTGTGTGTAGAGGTCTTCGAAGCTCCATTAACCTCCAGCAAATGAAAAATGAGTGCGATTAGCTCTGCTGTCACCTTACTGCCACGGCACTTAGCAGTGATGAGGTACGTCTGTGACGACTCTAACTCTTAAAATTCGCATAAGCACAACATTCCTCAACAAGTGCGATTGCTGATAGAGAAATTCAAATGCACGTGTATGAGTATGGATATGAAAACAATTTTTACAAAATTAATTACTCTTTATATGCCAAATTTCATTGAGGACACAAGTTGGAGGAATAAAATAACACTAATCACGCACGACAAAGATTATCACTCGAAAGTGTGATCCAAGAAATTTGAACATTTCCATTACAAGGAAATCCAGTAGTAATGTACTGTATATGTAGTGTATTAAATTACGAGCTAAGAAAAACTTCATGCTGGAAAACATTTTTGAGGAACTAAAACACCAGAGCGATTACACCATCCCTTTATCAAAAATTGCCTCACATTATCCGTTGGTTGAGGTTATACATATACTCGAATGTAGACGTTGATTTCTTCACGATGCCGCGTGAACCAGTGCTCGGGAGTACCATGAAATGAGCTGGAATCGGAAAAGTTACAGAGGAGAGGAGGGGATGTTATAGCAGTCTCTGGTATTACGGGGCGGGTCAGTTATGAACACAAATATCGATGATTCTCGAAATCATTTAATTCAATCAAAGTAAGCGGCTGGCACAAGATGCTGCCCACCAGAGTCAAACTGCACTGCTCGGCAGAGTTAAAATACTCAGGTTCATTCAAAATGCCCTGGTTGGGTCAAAGTGTCCTGGCTGAGTCAAAGCGCTCCGGCTGGGTCAAAATTCCTTCGATGAGTCAAAATAAAACGGCTGGGTCAAAATGCCCTGGCTCGCCAAAGTTCTGTGGATGACTCGAAATCCTCGGCTGGTCGAAACAACTGATGAACCATTTGTGTACGATTCACAACCATTACAGCAGTCATCCTAAATCCTGCTGTGGATATCACCGAGTCTACAAAATACGCCGAGAAGCTTACAGTTCATTAAACTGGTAACACAGGAGATAAATAAACGAGTCAATTGATTCGATGGTAAGTTTGTTAACGCCACTTTAACCGCAATAAAAGTGCTACTAAAGAGAAAACAAAAAGCTCAATCAAGCATGGAATTAAGGAAACGAAGGACCGATGCACACGTGCTCAAGCCCTCTGCATAGAAACCGCAAGAGTTGAAAGAACTTCATAGAACAAGAAAATGTTGCAAGAGAAAAACTTGTACTGTAAAAGGCAGTAGTGAACCGGTTCGTAAAAGAAAGAAACTATGCTATCCCAATAAAAAGAAGGCCTACCTAGCCTTCAGCTCGGGACTTCACGTGTTCTCTCTGAAGCTCCTAACTTAATTTGATTTAATTTTTGTATTTTACAGAGAAGTGAGTCGAAATAACCTGCCATAAAAATAGTGAGCATTTATTGCGTGCTTAGATGCACGCAATAAATGCTCACTATTTTCTCTTTTCTTTATTTAACTTTTCTCGTTGATCTTCACTGCCTCGTTTGACAAGCGACAGAAGTGGACGATCACGATAAGAGAATGCATCTCGTTCCTCTTCCATAAAAGACATAAAAATTACATAGGCGCAGTAAATTCATGATGTGACAGCTCACTCCAACTTTAATTACACACACACACAAGCATACTGGATAAAAATAGAAACATTGCAATGCGACAATGGAAATATTCCGAAAGGCAACAAGAAAAAAAGGGTAGAGGAATTATTTAAGGAAAGACTGTCAAATATCGCGACAAACCGCTGAAATAAAGTGCATAAAAATTGAATTTTACCGAGTAATTCGGTCAACAAATTACTCATTTTCGCGCAATACTGATTTCCGAACACCTCGCTCACTGTTGAACCTACTCAGATAAAACGAACGGGAAACTTGGTCTAATTTTTAATTATTCGAGCTCAGATCTCTAATTCAAACTCCAAGTTGGTGAGACGCTGCACGGGTCGCTTTGGAAAACACAGAGCGGACTAAACAAACTTTAGTTATAAATTAGCAATTACATGCAGGAAGAGAAAAATTAATACTTCATAACAGGATACGCGGTGACGTACGCTCAAAGAGCACCTGAGACGTGTCATGGAGCATTGCCCCGGAGCCATCCCATGAGCTTGATGAAGCATATTCAATGATAGCTCCAATGTTATAATCGAGGTGTGATGTTTCCAGTTTTTCAACTTGAGGGATGAGAGAGAGTGAATGAAGTGCAAACAAATGAAGGAGGAAATTCTCCACGTCTCATTTTCTACACGTCTTCTCTGTTTGCTACTTTCTGAGCATGTAACGCCAGGTAGCTGGTTATGAGGTATATGTCTGTCGACCGAGAAACTGACCGAAAAAACCAACACCCAGCTCATCGTAATAAATGGCAACCATGATGATTTCGATGCTCCCTTACCTCACGTGGATGTCTTCAACTGGGAAAGTAGATGATAATAATAATAAGAAAAACTCAGTTAATGATAACTTCGGTCAACGACTATTTACACAGTTGTTGCTTTGGTAGTACTACCCAAGTTAATGATAATGAACTCAGTTAACGACAACTTCGGTAAAAGACTATCTAGCTGTCGCTTTGGTAAGTATACCGAAGTTATTTTTCACTTTTATGAGATGATACTCTCACTGAACGTCGCAGTAGTATTTTCCTTTTTTAACTGCTTTCTCCACACATTCACTTTCTTCCTCTCCAGGGTTTCTTTCTTTTTTTCTTTATTCTTCTGCTTATTCAAAAAGGAACAGTGAATCATGCCCAGACCATCCGATCCGCATCACGTGTCTCAGCAAGGTTGTGGCGCTCCGACTGGTAAGTCACTCTTGTTAATAGTTTTATCACTGACCTACAAAGTAGGTCTGCCGGCGCCACAGCGTCTCAGACTACATCGGGCCGAAGGCCTGAGAAAGAAAGGTGTCAGAAAAGTACATCGGAAAGTTCTTTTCCTCTATCAGCTCAAAAGGGACGTATTTGAATTTCTCTTTTCTTGATATTATTCTGTGATCTGGTCCTGGTACTTTCGGGTCCGCTAGAGTGCTCGATTGCGCCAACAATACAGCTTCTTTGATTTATGCCAACTGCTTCTCAATCTTGGTCATCTCACTAGCACTTAGGTCAGCAGGGCTGTTTTTTCCATTCTCCCAATTAATTCAATTGAGCATCGAATCTATTGCTTTTTCAATCCTTCAGTTGGTGCTCGCTATCTTGCTCACTCGCTCCATTTCGCCACTAAACCCTTCCTCGTCCTCTTCCTCGTCACTCAGCCGATGTTGTGTGCCTTCCACTCCTCTCCGATCAGGCTCCATCGAACACTCTTTGGTCATCGCTTGAATTATTTATTTAATAGGTGGGTTCTTGACAATTCAAGGGGGCCGGGCTTAGTCACTTTTTTCAACACAAAAATGCTCTCCAAGGTAAATACACAAAAACTTAGACGTTAGTGGGCAAACCCCTTTCGTGAAGTGGTTCCCTTCACGAACAAGAATTTAAAAAATAATATTATGAATTCTATGCTTTCAATTTACATACACACTATGTAATAAGTTACTACTCAGAGAGGGTATACTATCAGTGCCACGTCGGAAAGGTGCGTCTAGGCTGGAATACTTGTGTCCTTATCAAATTCTTTCTAAACTGTTCCCTTCACGCGACACAAATAATAACACAATTCGGCACCAGTAAAATTTGGTAAAGAGAGCAGTGAAAATTCTTCGAATACTCTCTTGTTTAGACACCTTTATCAAGGTTCACATTCTAAATAAATAAGGGATCATACAGGGTGTTTTTTAAATAAGGGATCTGAAAAATCTTTAATAACTTTTGATACAATGATCGGATTTTTGAAAACAAAACGGCAGTAAAATCCTGAGATTCATGTTTTTTATTTGGAACTTACGTATTCATGATGCAACAGTCAAAAATTCTCAGATTTCTACACAGTAAAATTCATCCTGCTTTGAAACTGCCGCCAAGATGACGAACTGGACAAAGGACCAATTAGCTTTCATAAGCACTCCTACTTCTCTAATGAAAGGAGCATTGTCCTAGCCCAGCGTGAGAATATCTAAAGGCAAGGGTTTATCGAGACAAACCGACGGATCTGACTCAACTCAAGGATGCCATCTTCTCAGAAATAAGATTGATCGGTCCCACCCTCACCAGTGCTGCAATGAGAAGCATGTCAACAAGCGCCTAATATCGCTTGCAGTCGAGTGGACGCCACGTGAAGAATGTCATCATCAAAAATTAGTCCATGTAAAAGATATCAATCTCAGAATTCTACTGACATTTTGTCTTAAAAAATTGTTTTTTGTATTGAAAGTTATTAAAGATTTTTTCGGGTCCCGTTTTTAAAAAATATCCTGTATAAGGAATAAAATGGTTTCACCAACGATTGCTAGGTACTACCTGGAAACGCCATTTTAAAGTTAGACCACTTACACTATTAAACTCTGCTTAATAAGTATTATTTAAATAAATAAATATCTGCCATAGCTCGATTGGAAACAGGTAGGCTGTAGCTACCTTGGCAGCGATGAAAATCATCGCTGATCAGCCTAGAGATTATAGCTAGCATCTAGGAGCTCTAGATGACTACCGGTTAGACTAGATACGAAGTTTAAGACTAGTTACACTTGGGTTCTATCTGGCAACTGGTCGGACTAGAAGAGTTAGTCTGTGACTAGATAAATTGGAGGTTGATAAGCCTAAGTAGGACAAGCGCTAAAATTCTGAATTTACGACGACTATGCCAAGCATCAGACAGTATTTAGAATAAATACTCTGCGTATAAAGGACAGCTCGATATCAAGTAGGACCAGCACGTAGCTGTTATTTCCTTTTCTCATCGGCTTGATTAGAAAACGAGTAGACAATGGCATCTTCCATCTATATACCACAGCTCCGTCCATCCGTGAAGGGAAAGCACAAGAGAGTCTGATCACAGAGATCAGACTCTTCACTTTTAAACACTTTCGTCCTCAGAGTTTTGCTTCTACCACAAGGCATCCTGAAGTAAAATTTGAAAAAGCGTTTTATCATTATCACTATAGTAAGTGCGCTTGTCCTACTTGAGCTAACCGAATGGAGCAAAATACTTCCATGTATCTTAGGATTATGTGGCGTTGCTCAGCCTACCTAAGTTCTGAAGGTTGAACACGGACGCTCTAATGCCTAGTGGGCCCAGCCGTACGGCATACTAAGCAGCAAAAACGCGCCTAGCCTACTTGGGAATTTCATGCTCCAATGTTATGGTGGAGAAGAACCAGGCTAGATCTAAAGACGTGCATCCAGCAGAATGAGTTGCCCCACTCGGCGACACGTCGAATTAGACGTAATAATTTGTGACTGATTGGAATAGTCGCTCTAGTTGAGGCAAGTCAGTGCATTAGCTAGAGAGTTGTCAGGATAACAGCAGTAATTAAAAACTAGTTAAACCGCATGTGTACTATTTTACCCGCGCTACAAAGAAGTGTACATCGCTGACGTTGCACTTAGTTAGCTATTGGAACAACTAGTGCACCTATACGAACTGAAAGCAAATATCCTGCTATTAGTTGTTCGTGATCGTTAATAACCTGGCACTAGGTACGAGTACAATACTAGGTGATAGCACAGTATTGGGTGTAAAACTAGTAGTACGTTGTTACTGTGGCTAGGTTTGGGCTAAAACTTACTAACGTAGCTGGCAGCGCACTAGGAGCCTTGCTAGCTGTACCGGGACTAGTATTAGCAGGAACTAGCTAGGTGTTTCGCAAACTAGTTACTAGTGTTGCTAGTACTGCACTAGATCCCTCGCGAACTATGTAGTAACTAGGACTGCTAGTAAAGCGCAAGGTACCCCGCTGAAAGATTACAAAGGTTGCTAGTATCACACTAGGTACCTCGCTACCAAATCACTAGCAGTGCTAGTACCGCGCCAGGTGCCTGGCTAGGAGGACGGTCACCAGGGACGTCAGCACGGCGGTGTGGGGGCCGCAGCCCCGGCCTCTGCCCCACACGCTGCCGCCGTTGCATGTCGACTTCGGCGCCTGCAATACGGGGGATGCTTCAAGTTAGTAATTCCTGCCACGCAACTTCGGTGTGTTAATGGAATTCCTGCCATGCAACTTCGCTGTGTTAATGGAATTCCTGCCATACAACTTCGCTGTGTTAATGGAATTCCTGCCATACAACTTCGCTGTGTTAATGGAATTCCTGCCATACAACTTCGCTGTGTTAATGGAATTCCTGCCATACNAACTTCGCTGTGTTAATGGAATTCCTGCCATGCAACTTCGCTGTGTTAATGGAATTCCTGTTTTACAATTCCAGCAATTCAATTCAATATTTTCCATGCAAATTCAGAAGGTATGTTAAATATCTGGCATACAACTTCGGTAAGTTAGTTGAAATATCTGTCATGCAACTTCACGGGTTAATTTCTATGTAATTACAATTACATAGAAAAAAACAATCTTATTGTCTGGCTTAAATCAATTAAATTTCTGCCATTCAACTTTACTCAATTATGTGAATTTGTATCGTACGACTTCAATAAAGTGATCAATTCTGCATGAGAACCAAATGCCCAGAGTTGAGAGCCAGTTGACTGAAAAAAGTAATTGACAGGGTTAAATTATAGGGTTAAATTTAGAAACGATACAAAAGAATTTCTTTAATGAATGTTTTTATATGTGTTTCTTTCTAATCAAGTCATCAAACGAAGTATCAAACAACAGAGAATTAACAACAGCGCGCAATGACGGATGCCTGATCCCAGTTAACATCCTTAGTAATGAGAAAACCACCATGCTGGTTTCGAAGCAAACATTCGTGATGGAAGACAAATGTTAGCGACCTAGTTCAGCGAGGTGACTACGCACCCGGTCACATTACTTTTAAAGAACTGAATGATCAGAAATGAAAGATGCCAACTGACCGCCTCCCTGCAGCCGGCCGATTTGAACCTGCGATCGCGCACTTGGCAGCAAGGAGCTGTGGTCTCTTCAGTATCCGGCGGCAGGAAGGAGGTGTTCTTGGCAGCAAACAGAGCATTGAAGGTGATTTCTTCCTTGACTTCCTCCTCCTCTTCCTCGTCGTCCGCCGGAGGCGAAGAGGCTCCCTCGTCTCCAAAGCTCCCACTCGAGTCCATTAGGGTCGAGTTCGAGGTCGGGTCGAAAGCTTCGTCTGTGGTCAGCGTGGAGACGTTAGCAGGCACCATGTCTTGCAGTCAATCAGGTAAATAATTTGTCGTGTACACCTCTGACAGTATGTCAACAATCATAGCTTGAAAATCCGTAAAAATTTTAAAAATCTTAACGTGAAAAATTAGTAAGAATTGACGTGCAAAATTGATTTAATTTGAAAGGAAACACAAGTTAAAGATGAGAGAAAACATCGAGCCATGTTGAACTCTAGCAGAAAAAACAGCGTCATCTAGAACTGCTACAAGAGAACGCAATTCTTTCACAACTGGCGTGGTGCCTAGGTCACCATGATCACGAAGATAACAGGAAACGGATGTTAGCCTCAAATAAAATATTTAAGCTCTTCTCACCACAACATATGAAATAGAAAAATCTTTATTCTTAGCTAAACAAATGCTCCTATACACCAAGATTTTTGATAACAAATTCTGCGCAAACAGAAAGATTTTGCACAGTGGTTTCCGCACAAGTTTTTGAAGTAAACAACATGCATTTTAGTGCTTGATAGACTTGAGCTTTTGACAAGGTAGTACGTTCGGAGATTTAAATTTTTTACAGAAGTGACAAATTTTTAACGCATAATCACAGTTTAATATTGCATATAAAAAGTATTTACCTTCACTAAAAGCAAAGCTATTAATCGAATGATGCTTTTCACGGTGAATTCAAAACCATTGGTCGTAGCCAACTGATATTCTAGGACAACTCATCAAAATAAGAACAAATTATTGTTCTAACATGACCAAAATACACCATACATTATGTGTCCAGAGCTATTAGGCGAGAAGCATTCTCTTAGGAAAAATCCAAGCGTCCAGTTATATAAACATTAACGTAAAATAGAACATTAACATCGTGAACAACAATAATTCGGTTATTCTTAATATCATCTAGTCGTTTCCCTAACTGTCCCTTGCTCAGTTACCATTGTGATACCGTCGCATATAGTGCGCGTCTTGAAATTACCGACAGATCAATATTGTCACAAGTGGTCTTAACAGCTTCCCAGAAACTGTTTTCCACATATATTACTTTTCACCTACATGCATTTATATCAACTTTGTTGAAATTCAAGTTCTCACTGCAATTCAGGTTTGAGGCCGTGAGAGGCCACTTCATGAAATGATCCTCTTTAATATTTTTCGAGGCTGAAAATTCCTTCATGAGCCATGATGCGTGAGCAGAGGCAGTTTCAGGCATAAAATAGCATTTTAACTCGATTGATCTATTCTGTGACCAGTACCATGAGAGGAAATTGACCGTCGAAAAATCGATGCATGACGGAGAATTCAATGTAACTCCCTCGGGTCTCTGAACGGCCCAATCAGTTTCTCCGGACAATTTTGCCCAGACCATAACTCTACTTTCTCTCTGTTGTCACGTGAGCCTCACAAGAACTGAATCATTGTGAAGAACCCAACTCTTCGATCAGCCGTCAGGTCAGTCCAACGAACTGAGACACTCGTCCGTGAAGATAAGTATGGAAAAGTCATCCTTCGTTGCATTTTGGTGGCCTATCTTTAGTTTGAAGACTTTTCCGAGCAATTTCAAGGCTGTACAACGTGTCTTACGACAAACTTCCCAAACGAAAACCGAGTCATAAATAGCTTCACTGTACCGCAAAGGCATTGTCTCAGCCACCATAAAATTTTTTTTGTTTCTTTAGGAGACGCCGTACTTTTACCGATTTCGTGTCTAACTTTGCGTGAGAAACTTATATTTTCGATAACTTTCCTGACCGTTTGTGGATAAAAATTCGTGCCCATTCATGGTTGATTTCCACTCAAATTGTCCTAAAATATCAGCTATCTGAGACCAATCGTTATTTCAGCCTCAAAAACGTCATTCGCATAATAGCTATAAACGTGGTGTAATAATAAATTTAGCAGTTCCAGAGTCATCAAACACCAATAGCATCTAACTTATAACTAAAATTGATAAAAGCAAGCATTCACTCTGGAATATTGAAAGCAGCATTAGGATAATCAGGAAGATTGATATGAACAGTATCACGCATCCAACCAAAAAACTAACAGCATTCCATCTATCCAAAATAACTGTTTCAACAGCTTTTAATTAGAAGTTAAGTATAGACTACAAGAAATTAGTTATAACTGAACCACCTTGGTCGGAGTCCCGCGGTGCGACAGGAGCGAGGCTCTTCTCGACGATGCAGCCGGTGAGGCTCACGAGCAGCAAGTTCGTGTCCGCCAGTCTGCCTGCCAGCACCTGTGGTGAGCGTTGTGTCAGGTTAGGTTAGGTTGTGCTGTGTGGCGTGGTGTTGTGCTGTGTGGCGTGTTGTTGTGCTGTGTGGCGTGGTGTTGTGCTGTGTGGCGTGGTGTTGTGCTGTGTGGCGTGGTGTTGCGT
>JACJUY010002568.1:100093-115324 GCA_014220935.1 Platorchestia sp. MABIK | reverse complement strand
GTGGCGTGGTGTCGCGTGGCGTGGTGTCGCGTGGCGTGGTGTCGCGTGGCGTGGTGTCGCGTGGCGTGGTGTCGCGTGGCGTGGTGTCGCGTGGCGTGGTGTTGCGCGGTATATCGTTGCGTTTCATAATGTTGCGTGATTTAATGTTGGCTGTAATAATATTGCGCGGCGTTGTGTACTATACATTAACCTGATTCTGAAGTGTGCAGCTATACTAAAAATAGCACACTCCTTCTACCCGTAAGCTAGATTAATCTAATCAAATGATATATTCACTATACAAAAAGTTGAAAATGATTGAATTTAGAATTTTATGTTAATAAGTTGAAAGAGTACCCTACATTCTAGTTTATTGAAAATATTTGTATGTATCTTTTAGCTAATTTTGTGTTTACAATCAACACCAGCAAGAAGCGCACAGCAGTTGATGACTTCAAGAAAGAACCTGAAAGCTGTAAATGCAGCTCAGATACCGCTGTAGTCGTGAGATATATTGTAAAGAACCGAAGTTCTCTTAACATATATTTTATAATCTCTTACACATTTGAGAAATAAGACAGAGTTTAATCACGGCTAAAATAGGGTTAACTCTGGTTTTGTACAGTTTGCAATACAGGCAGTGCGTATTTTTTTAAGCATGTTGTTTCGCAAATTCGGTGTCGGGAATGCTAAAATTTGTTACTGGGTATTATTAATAATGAAAACCGAGAAGAAAATCAAAGTAAAAGGAACTTATGTATATAAGGCTTTTAATTTATGAGAAAAGCTACACAGCTGCGGTTAGTTAGGCTAGTCATTCGATCTGCCAGAAGTATGCCATCAAGTATGGAATTACGGAAACGGGGAATCTATGCCCAAGGTGTGTCTCCACACCTCGTGCATAGGAACAACAAGATTAAAACAAGATGCAACAAGATAAAAGTTGAAGAAGAAAGTAACTACTCTGAAAAAAGCAGCAATAAACCGAAAAAAGATGGTCCACAATGACAGGAAGTTAGTATGTAAGATCTCCACAAATGTAATAAGTTTGTTGCTGATGCATTCCGTCTTGAGCTGTGAGAATCGTGTTTAAGATGCGCTGATTATTTGCCCTGTCGCCCAAACATCTCCCCTGAAATAATAAGTTATATTCAACAGCCCCGTTTGCTCTTGCCTTGAAACTTCTCTTAACGCATGACACGAAATTCTATTACGTATTGAGCCCGTGTGTGTTCTTCCCTCAGGAAGTGAGCACAACGTTTAGTTAGATTACGCCAAGACACCACAAGATGTGGTGATGAATCCACGCTTGCTGAAGTGGGAGGCCGAACGTTTACCTCCTCTTAGGTTTAGGCAGTCGAACCTAAGATAAGCTGTCAAGTAGCATCTTCCCTGTTCCGCTGCCCACTACGCTTCTTGTATAACGTTATAAAAATTCGGCAAGACATTATTTCCCTGTGAAAGAGGGAACTGAAATCGTATGTGTTTTGTCGAGTGATCGCCACTAGAACTCTGAATCCGAAGGAGAATATACGTAGGAGTGACCAGCGATCACACTGACATGAAACAAAACAAAAACCTATTTTGTTTTAATAAAATGACTGATTAAAACCTATTCTAGCCTTCGGCTCAAGACTGCTGCTGCTGCTACTGCTGCTGATGATAATGATGATAAGAAGTCAACAACAATGTTTATAACAAGACATCAATGAAGCAAGAACAATGATCATGAGATGGCAGTGACACAGACACCAAGAATTTGACAACGACGGACGACAGCGAACACAGGAGAGTTGCAGCTGCTGCTCAAATGAACACTGAGAATACAGCAGACCTCGCCCCTGTCGACACCGCAGTTGACGGAGACGTTGGTGGTGGCAGCGATGCCCCAGGTGTAGAGCGTGCGGCGCAGCGTGCAGGGCTTCCGCGTCTGCTGGTCAGGGGGCGCTATCCCGTACTCGGTGAGGGGAGCTGCTGGCGGCACCAACACCCCCACCACCACGCTGGTTTGGAGAAGCCAAAATTTGTTAAGATTGGATTTAAGTTTAAGCCTCCCTAACCGCTAAAAAAAAAAGCGTTCCGAAAAGAGGAAGGAGGAAGGTACCATTTAGTATGGAGATTAGGGAATGCGGAATCTAGGCAAAAGGGGCATAGAAACAGTAAGGTGAGAAGGAAGCTTATGAAGCAAGATAAAAGTTGAAGAAGAAAGAGTTCATAGGTGCTAAAAGACAGGGCAGCAGTGAACTGAAAACAGGTGGTCCTTAACATAACAAAAAAAAATTAATTTCAACAAAAAGAAGGCACACATTACTCTCAGCGCGGGCCCTCACACATTTTCAAGAAGCTAAGAGCACGGGTAACTTACGGAGAAGATTAGTACAGAAAAAATGAATTCACGATGGGGAAAGATTCCCTTGATTCACAAAAGTAACGAAGGGACAGAATTATGAAATTTTTAGAATGGGTGTCTTTGCACGATATAGTAATAGAAGTGTATGTTAGGTGAAAATTGATCCATACTTCGAGGGGAATACATGAAATGAATGAACGGAGGAAACGTGATAGGCGAATTTAAGGCTTTTTGACACCAAACGAAGGAAAAACGCAAATATCAGTCTCTGAAGCTATAATTTAGCACGCAGAAAACGAAACAAAAACGAATCAAGAGTAGAGTCATGAATAACAAATGAGCACAGAATGGGGAACAAAATTGAAGTTTTACAAGTAAAAAATAACTCAAATAATCCAAAAAGAATACGAGGCATCCAAATTAAAACAAAACTTGATATTTTTCCAGAAGTACGAGCCAGAATCAGACGTCTCTAAACTTTCTATCCTCAGGACCATACTGATTACTCCAGTATTTCCCTGCCATTATTTATAATTTCTAGAGTAGTCGCCACAGCAACAAAAACCTCAGTAAGCCATCAGTAGTCCCGTGCCGCATTGATCACACTGGGGCGCCGGATTCAGCCCGCCAGTTATTTTATTAACTCTTATTACTATTATTATTTTATTTTATTATTCCCTTTTCGCAATACTTGTCACGCCGATGAGCGTGAAAGCCTCTACTTTCTTCCTCGTATTGTAAGGTTCTGTGTTGTGCTACATTTTTATTGCAATGCATCTGCACAAGACTTTGAAATTTTGAGAAGGAGGTACATCAAATTTTTTCGGAATTTACTTGTAGTTCCTCCCATTCTTGTAAGCATTTACCATTTTCCCTCTTAGCTCAAGGCTGAGCTTATTCCTCTTCTCTATGCTTTCTTGACTGCTGCTCACGTTGAAATGAGTAATTTCACAAAAATTAATGTCACAGAAGCGCAGTGCAGTACTCCATAATATACTGGAATATCAGCATTTTTAAATAAAATCCATATGATAGGTACTATAATAACATTCTGACACTGATCTGCTACTATATGAAAGATGGGTAGGAATAAATATGAACATGTTGTATATGCTGTTTTGGTTCACCTCTTCAAAAACTTTGAATATGCGCTTCCTTCTAAAACATATTAGAAACTTTTAGCATACCACTACCAAGAAAAATAGTCTATTGAATGTTCTATTCAAATATACTAAAAAATAATACAAAGATACGAATAATTTCGAGCGTAACTCAACGCAGCTGCGATGACCTGCGAAGAGCGCGAGTCCCGTAAGAAACAATCAGTGACTATAACTCAAAACAATCGGGGTTCTCTGCTCTAGTGTTTCCAATCGGTGGTCGCCCATACGATATTTTTCTGTGTTTCGTCTCTTGTGGAATGTTCCGCACTACTTTCAAAATACTTGGGTCACGCGTTCAGTGATAAAATTATATTCTCTAGTCCTTGATAGAATCTGTGAAGGTAAGAGCGACGAAGTACCCTCTACAATAAAGTATTTCACTTATTACATTCTAGAACGGAAGTAAAATATATAAAAGAATATAAAATTATGTTCGCTAAACTTTGATATAATCTGTGAAGGTAAGAACAAGGAAGTGCCCTCCACAATTAAGTTTTTACTTATTACATTCTAAAAGTGATACAAAATAAATAAAATAATATAAAAAGGACATAAAATTATACTCTCTAACGTTGATACTATCTGTGAAGGTAAAAGCAAGGAAGTGCCCTCTACAATTAAGTATTTCATTTATTACGTCCTAAAGGTGATATACAAAATTGAATGCTTCGACTCCTTACGTGATCATAAACTAATAAATCCGCCAAACTTGATCAAAACAACAGCTCCCTGAACCAAGTTTTATTGACACGTCAGCTATTGAATGGCCCAGCTAATGAACGACACTAAACGCTCATGGTAAGATTTACTACCCAAGTTTAAGCAGAAAATTGCTATTTACTACCCAAGTTTAAGCAGCAAATTGCTTTAGTATACATAACTTTATTCGCTTTCACCTTCACTTCGAAAATTACCAAAAGCAAAACCTCGATTTCTGTGCATTTCCGGTGAGTTTTTTTTTCCCCAGACTCGCTAAACAATTTTTTAATAATGGTTGTAGCGAAGTTGATCATTAAACATGACGCTTTTGAGTGGTTCTTCCTTATTGCTTCGCTCATAGAACAAGACGTTACAAAAATGAAATTTATATTTTTTGTATTAGTTCTCAATAAAGAGACATGTGTTACTCAGGGAGAAGGCAGTCACCATAACGGCGTACAATTTATACTACACTCACGCCAAATGTTGTGGGGGGTTACACACAGCCATATTTCTCAATGCTCGGGACCTCTAGGTCGCAAGTTAATTGAGAGTTATCTACCGATGAGTAACCATGATATGTTTCATAGTAACTACAACACATGATGCGACTACCCCTCTGGTACATTTGCTACCACTCAGGTCCTGGTTCTTATAACACACGGCGCAGGTCGTGGCTATCCAATGGTACATTTGTCATTACTCAGGTCCTAGTTAATGATAGTTAATTTCAATGTTGCGGCTATTTAAAGGCATGGTTGTCCCTTCATTGTTTCAAGTTTCTGCAAGCCTCGTCGTAGGGTAGGGTAACTTAGATACAAGGCTACAAATACTCGTTAGTTCGTAACGTTGCAATACCGGCGCTTGTTCACTGTCACTTAGACTTGATGACCCAGTCTGTTAGTCTGTGGGGGTGACAACGAAGTCTCTGCTTGGGCTTAGAATCAATACAGGCAACTGGCTCGACAATTCTCATTTTAGGTTGTCATTACCCAGTCATTTCTATGTGTGTGAGAACTTCAACCATTCACTTATCCGAGAACCCGATATTTCAACTATTTAATTTAACATGTTGAGTCAAAAAAATGATGAGCATGAAAAAAAATATTTTTTACTGAGCATTGACACGGTCTACTAGAAAGAGAGATAAACTTGACAAGCTTACTACAGCTGATATGGCAGAAGTATCAGCCACTGTGGCTATCGTGTCTGGTTATTGAGAACACACACTTTTCAAGTGCAAGTAGTACATTAGATACATCGCAGTGCGAGCGCAGTGTTTCTTTCCGAGGTTAATGAAGAACTTGGCCATAATGCCCACTTGACCCAGGTATATGACATGCATACTCGCTGGACTGAAAGCAACCGCCATTGCCTCCTTGCATTAACGAAAAAGTATTCTAAAACCAATGAATGGTATGGCATGTTTAAACTTGATTAGAGATGAATATCCATCCATTGATGCTCAGGATCCTGGCTAATGCCACCATAAGCTTCAGTGGTATATTTGTTACAACTCATGAACAGTTAATATAACTCAGCCAGAGGTGGCTACTCAAAGACATGGATGTCACTATACATCGCTTAAAGTTTTTACAAGCCTTATTCTAAGTTCTGGTAACCTAGATACTAGATTACAAATACTCAGTTCATAACACCGTAACATTCATAATATTCTCGCAAACATTAATGTATTCACCAACCTAGAACATAATAGGGCAATAGGAACGGGTCGAGTGGCTTATTCTCAGGCTGTTACACGAGTCCCATGAAGGCCAGACATCAATCACGCACAGGCACCAGGGGAGTACCACATAGAGCAGTGGTTCTCAACCTTTTTACTCCCACGCCCCCTTAAGGATAATTTTTTCCCTTCGAGCCCCCCTTAGTGTTATTGAATAAATGTGGCCCTTACAGTACCTGAACACAAGTACTTGCACAGCTTAACTTTCCGTGTATTTCAGAGAACCCTTTATAATTCAACAGAATATTATAACCGAACAGAAAAAAATAAATGGTCAACTGATTACATCAGCCAAACGAAAAAAACACTAGGTTCAAAATTATTTGGCCAAAGCAAGAAAATCAAATATTTAATTGCATGGCCCTTGTCTGCAATTGAAGCATGGAGACGGTTGTTTAAGTTTAAAACTAGCTTTTGACACTCTTCTGGTGGAATCTTGTTCTATTCTTCAACGTAGATTGTCCTTAATTCTGCATGATTTCTTGGGCTCCTTTTCGGCATTGCAGATTTTAGTATTTTCTATGGGATTGAGGTCAAGAGACTGATTAGGCAATGGGATAGCACTTATTTTCTTAGTAGCCCACCATTCTTTCGTTAACTTGGCCGTATGCTTTGGGTCATTGTCTTGCTGGAAGATCCACTTGCGCCGGCCGAAGAATTTTCTTGCGCTCGGAATCAGCTTGTGTTCCAGTATCTGCCGGTACATGGAATTATCCATTTTGCAATCACTAATGTAGAGTTCCCCTACACCCTGAGAAATGGAGCAGCCCGAAACCATGATATTGCTTCCTCTATGCTTGACAGTGGGGAGGGTGTTCTTAGGATCACAGGCAGTCCCTGGTCTCCTCCCAACATGATGCGAGTCATTTCGGCAAAAGAGCTCAATTTTACTTTTGTCGGGCCACACAACCCGTTTCCGAAACTCATAACCTTCGTCAAGATGGTCTTTGGCAAACAAGATGGTCTTCACATGTTTAGCTGTCAAAAAAGGAGTCCTACGAAGAGTGAATGTCCATAGATTACTACGGTGCAATTCTCTACTGATAATTTTTATGACTGACGCCCACTCCATGAAACTTAAGTTCTTGTTGCAGATCTTTACGGGTTGTCATGGGTTCATTAGTCACTTTACGAAACACATACTTTCGACAGCGATCCTTGATCTTGCGAGGAGCTCCCGCTCTCGACAAATTTGAGATTGCACCCGTCGCTTGACACTTCCGAGCAATAGCTCCTAAATTTGGGTATGGAAGTTCAACACGTTCAACGATTTCCCTGCATGTTAATCCTTCATTACGAAGTCCAACTATTTGCTTTCGAATTGCTTCAGAAACTTCTTTGACTTTCGGTATTTCGTTAAGCCAAAGGCATTTCGGCCTCAGGTTACCACTGAGGTCCGCTTTCATGGAAATCTTGAAAGTAAATGATTACGCTGATCACACTTACAGTATTTGATTTCAAATCTGTTTCTAAGAGTTTCTAAAAACCTTCAAATGTTTCCAGGAGGTAATGCAATAAAAATACTTGAATTGTAAAAGAAAATGCAAAGGATTTTAAAGTTTGGCTAAATACTTTCCTCCTATGTTACTTTTCGTTCATTTAATTTTTATGATATCGGCAATCTTGGTCCAGTATGTTTCGCTGGTCTGTTTAATAAATGCTAGCTGAACCTTAAGTAATCTTTACCCCAACCCAGAACTCGAAGTCTTTGATTTAGCGAAAGATTTAGTTGTGTAAATACTTGTGTCCATGCAATGTAGGTCAACGCAGACACAAAAACATTTTGATTTTTTATTGAATCTTTTGAATCTATCCTATTTAATATGAACCAATTAAATCATTTGCATCTTTGATACTGAGTCAGTGCAGTTAGATGTCCGAAAAAATCAGAGGTACTTTTGGCACTGTTTCTCTGACACTAAATTTTGAATGTAAGGCTGAATGCTAGAAAGTGCGCAACGTAACTCTCCTTCGACGCTCAGACAATTTCTGTATTTAGTTTTGATGGCTGCGAGCGCAAAAAATACAGCTTCATATAAATATGTGAATCCAAGCACCACAAGAACCTGAAGAGCCTATTGTACGATCAAAGGGTTAACTGCATGGTATTTGACCCAGAACAACTTCAATCTAAATCATTGAAGTATTCCTTTGCTGTTGTCTAGAGAGTCACAAGACTCTCTTTTGCCGAAAACATTACTGGAAAAAATCATACTTTACTCCAGAGGGTCGCGCCCCCCTGGAATCCACTCACGCCTCAAAGGGGGGCCGCCCTCCCCAGGTTAAGAACCATTGACATAGAGCATCTCTTACCTGATGAGGAAGTAGTAGACCTGAGTAAACGCTTGCAGCAGGTCCGTGGTGCTCGAGAGCAAGGTGCCGAGGGAGGGAGGGGAGAAAAAGCCCCTCAGGATCCCCCCAGAGCTCACCACTGTAGGAGTCGGGGGCGGTGGGGGCCCACATACACCCTGCGTACGGGAACTCAGTCAAGGAATAAAGTAAAAAACAAAGCCACAGACATAACGACACTGCTAATTTGTCGTCGCGTTGTAGTTTCTTGTTCTACTGCAAGGTCTTGTTCTTTACTGGATAAAAATAATAATATAAAATTTAATATTCTTACTTTTGTGAAAATAGGGGTGCAATAATTTTAAATTTAAATTCGTTAAGTAGTTAGGGTTAGCTCACCGAATTCGCTGGGGTACAGCTCTGTCAGTGACTAATTACCTCAACACAACGAAAAATTAAAGAAAAATATCAAGTACCGAAGAAAAAATTGAAATCAAACCAGCAGGTAATGAAACCAAACTAACCCGAAAGATACTCGCATGGGAGCTTAGTTACACTCATACTTGAGACAGTGAGGTGGAAAACGAAGGAGAAAACCTACTCAATAACAACACTAAATCCACAAAACTGTCACGCAACTAGCATTGTTGACCCCTTGGTGAGGATTTACATTAACGGACATCAATGAAAAGCGCCCGTTTCAAATAATTCGAAACTGTACTGAAAAAGGAAAGTGGAGGAAGATGTCTCTACGACTCCAACCCAATGTCTGGTACTAAAGTGTCACTAAATGCCCCTAAGTAAAATACACTGAAGGAAATTTTGTCACACTTGTGTGTGTCAAACGATTATTGAGAGAATTCTTGGTACATGTGGGCTCAACACCTCTGACCACATGCTCAGGCGATAGGGAAAGTTAAATCACACATTCAAGAGAGAAAGAAAAGAAAAACCGTTTTTTCCAAAAAAGTCGACACATGAGATACATGCCAGCATGAATCTCATGGCTTTTAAAAATTGGCTTTTAAAATTTCTTATTATAAGACGTCCTTAGACAAACATACCATACGAGGGGTACTAATAGACAAACTATAAGTGGTCTACTAATAGACAAATTATACGAGTTGTACTAATAGACAAATTATCCGAGGTGTACAAAGAGATAAGCCATATGAAGCATACTAATAGACAAACCATACGTGGCGTGCAAATAGATTAACCCTGTCAAGGGCTAGTTAAATCACAAATCTCATTTCTTGGGTATTTTATATCCCAAGAGATGGCTGATAACTTATAAATATTTTAAATACTACTAGAGAATTCTTTGGAATTCCTAAATTATTAGTTGAATCGAAGTAAGAAAAGACAAAGAACGCTATTTCGAAGCAGATTGAAACACCGTCGTATATGACTATCAAGTATTGAGGAAAGGTTAGTCACAAAGTAATTTATGAAGAACATCACGCAACACAACACGCACATCTAGAAACGCGTAAAAAACTTAATCGCAAAACGAAATTCATGGCTTGTTTAGCACACGGACAGAGATAATTTTTTCACGAACATTTTACTTCATTTTTTGTTCGTATTTTTCATTTTTTCTATTCACAGAAATGCCCTCTGAGGTAGTGATATACCTATTTTTGAATCATTAAGCAAGTGCAATACATGTATTTTATTTCTGAAATATGGTTCACTGTTAACTGGTCGCAGAGCTTTAGGTAAAATGTAGTGTGTCTTGAGGTTCTGCTTCTACGCCAAAAATAGTAATAGAAACATATATATGGATATGTGTATATATATATATATATAGATGAACATATACATGTGCAAACACATACATAGACATACAGTGGCGCCAGAAAGTAACTCCGCACTGCCTCATTTTTTATTATATTTTAAATTATAGCAAATATAACTAATCATTTGAAGCAAACTTTACACCATAAAATTCTACGCCTTTAAATCTATAGACATGCATTCTCAAATTTATTTTTCTGCCACCCAGTAACTGTGTAGGCGTCATTTTATATGAAAAGGACAAAGTCCGCAGGACAAAAAGAAACTCCGCATGTTTGGATTTCGATGTAAATATGCTACAATGTTCGCTTTTAAGCTGCGATCGGGCATTTGCAATTGTTATCAGTGCTAGTGAAGATAAAGTGCTAAAATCTTTAATAAATTTTAGTCATGCCTCGTCTTTCCGTTGATAACCGCAAGGAGATAATTAAACTACACAACGATGGAATATCCAACCGTGAAATTGGTCGTCGATTGAATTGTGACGAAAAAACCGTCCGGCTAACATTGCAAAAGTATCAAAAGACTGGCAGCGTTCATGACATCCTAAAATGTGGATGTCCGAGGGTGACATCGGTCAGAGAATATAATGCCATAAAGATCCGGAGTCTTTGCAACAGATTTGAAAGTGCCCCAGAGCTGCGTTAAGAGTGTGGTGTTATTGGAAAGTGCTCTGTGTCAACTGTCAAGAATCGGCTGAAAGAGTTTAAGCTAATGGGATGCATTGCCAGACGTAAACCAATGATATCCGCAAAGAACAGAAAGCGTCGCTCGAATTTCACTAAGAGCCATGAAGAAACAGACGCTTTTTTCTGGAGTAAAGTTCTGTTTAGTGATGAATGCAAATTCAATAGGCTTGGAAGTGATGACAGGCAATACGTGAGACGCTACAAGGGCGAAGAATTTAAAAACAGGTGTACAGTATCGACACTGCAAGGTTTTGGTGGATCAGTGTCTGGGGTGTCATCAGTGTTTATGGTCCCGGGCCTCTAGTTAGGATGGAAAGCCGGGTAAATTCCGAGAAATACCTCCAAATGCTGAGACAACACTTTATTGATTATTTTGAAAGTCTTCCAAATGAAGAATGCATTTTTATGCATGATAATGCGCCAATCCACACGGCTCGCAATGTGAAAAACTTTCTTCGGGAGCGCAATTTCCCCTGTTTGAATTGGCCTGCNCTGCTATAATTTAAAATATAATAAAAAATGAGGCAGTGCGGAGTTACTTTCTGGCGCCACTGTACATGTATGCGTGCGCACACAAACATACTCGCACCCACATATATATTCATATAAATACACATTGAAAATGAATACAAGAAAAATAATAATAAACACAAAAACAATTTTGCTCTTGCTACATCTAAAACGACAGTCAAGCTCAGTGTAATCGCAAGAAATAACCTGAAGAAAAAATAAGTAAAAGGAAAAAAGACTTCGAAAAAAGCAAAAATGAAATGGTTTTTAATTTCCTAATAGAAATTTTAAGAAAACTCGAATTTCGGTCGAGTTACAACAATAACAAAAACCAAAAAAACACAATATTTTCCATCCTCTCGGTATTCTCTGCAACATCATGCGGACATGGGGACATGGGGTAAAATGGAGATACAGTGAAAGCCAGATATCACTTATGAGTAGCAAATATCTACAAAATTTTGACAGAAACGCGTAAACAAACATACTCAAAATAAAAATTTATAGCTTGTGATACGGAGTAGTGATGGATCTATTTTTGAATAATTTCCCAAGTGCAATAAAATTAATTAACCGGATTATTTTCACGGAATAAAATAGAAATAGAAACATGTATATATATATATATTTATGTAGAAATACATATACCAAGATACGTGCGCACATATATATCCATACATGTGCGTGCGTCCATATGTATGCGCGCGCACACACACACACACATATTAATATATATACGAATTGGAAATGAATATTAGAAAAATTTTTGTATATATATTTATTAAAAATTAAAAGTTACAAATCAACCTACCTCCTACTACATTGAAAATGACAGTCGAGCTCACTGTAATCGTAAGCAATTATTTTAAAAAAATAAAAAATAAAATAAAAATTTCAAATGATGAAAATTTTTCGTTAAAAATGGGCAGTCTTTGGAATTTAAATAATTGATATAATTCTCAACTGAAATCATGAGCATTTTTCTATTTTTATCGTTAAATTCTTTGATATTGTCAATCATTTCACGAAACCACACGTTAGTTATGCAAAGTAAAACATTTATGTGAAATAGAACTGACTTACACACACAAAGTGTGTCAAGGTTGGCACTCTCACATGTGTTGTACCTGCTCATGAAACACAAAAGTGTGTCACAATATCTCGGTTATATAGTACATTGACGACACGCTTGTGGGCAACGGTACAGTGACAAGTAGACTCGAAAGTGGGTCAGTCTTTTGAGAAAATTTTCTTTAGTGATGGTAATGGGTCTTCATTATCACATCGTCGTGTATGAAGATAGTGACAGTAAACCATCATAAAGCTAGCAGTACCAGGTAGGGTCGCTCGACAATCACACACCGTCTGAGTGCAGAACAGGGCCACAACCACACACCGTACCACGGACGCACCTGGTAGTCAACGTAAGCGACATGCTTGTAGACGTTCTTCATAACGAGGTGGTCGAGCAGCACCCTGCCCCCGGCGTCCTCGCCCAAAAACTGGCCAGAGCTCAGCTACGGAAACAAACCATTATAATTTCTTTGTGAACAAAAGGAAAAACTTCGACATTTTGTACCTCATTCGAGGAAATAGCACGCGTGGTACTTTCACTTGTATCCGTTACGAAGACATGAACCGATGTAAAAAAAGATAGGGAGGATTATGTAGAGGACACTACCTATTCAGTAGGGCTATTCTAGTACCAGTGAGTAGTAAAGCTTTACCGAGTTGGTGGAAAATTATCGCCTTTCTGTAGATGTTCTTATTCCGGACAAATGTATGAGTGGCATGCTCTTAATTCTATTTACGAAGCCTGTCACAAAATTTGGCGCAGTGATCCAGTTTTCCATGCGTCCTATATTGGTTTGTCCCCAGTTAATAATTAATCAGTTTGAATTAGTTAAATTGAGAATCCCTAGCCACAAAAAAGTAATCTGAAAAGAACGAAAACCTGGGACTATTTGATGACTTTGTAAAACGGGGAATCTATGCATAGGGTGTGTTCCCTCACACAATACTCGGCGCATGGAAACAGCAAGTTAGAAAGGAAGAAGAAGAAAAGATAAAGATGAGATAGCAAAAGAATGCACGTAAACAGGAAGCAAAGTGGATACGAAAGACAGATGTCCCGAAAACCTACATATCTATAGCTCAGGTAGCCTAACAGCATTTCCTCCGTATACGCACCAGTTCCCTAAACAAGCCAAACTCATCTAACCTTACTACCTATCGTACGTCCCTGAAGAATACCAATTAATATATCGGGTCTACCACCAGATTAATACATTGAGCCTCCTACAGGAAAATCACATGAGAGCAATCCCCACAGAACATCGGGCCAACTCTTTCAATTTGAACTCTTGTGCCAAAGTTTAAGGGAGTAATGATGCCTTTTTCATCTTGATATCTGAGAAAAGAACAACAAAGATCCTCTTCACAGCGTTTTTACACTTTTTACAATAACAACTGGCATTGCACGGGGACATTTCAATAACAATCACTGTACCATAGAATGCACTGTCATGAAATCAACACCGATGACACGCGTCTCCAACTCGCCTCCGAGCGCTGATCATGAGGCGCGCGGTGACAGTTTAGTTGCGAAGTTTGGTGGCTTTGAAGTTTCAGAATCGGGTGTTTGATGAAAAATTTTTCAATTTCATACATCGTTGTGTAAAAATGGATGTTAAGGAGTATATCGTATAAGGAGTAAATCGTATAAGGAGTAAATCGTATAAGGAGTATATCGTATAAGGAGTATATCGTATAAGGAGTATATCGTATAAGGAGTATATCGTATAAGGAGTATATCGTATAAGGAGTATATCGTAAAAGGAGTATATCGTATAAGGAGTATATCGTATAAGGAGTATATCGTATAAGGAGTATATCGTATAAGGAGTATATCGTATAAGGAGTATATCGTATAAGGAGTATATCGTATAAGGAGTATATCGTATAAGGAGTATATGTCATATTAAGGAGTATATCGTTACGTTAAGATGTAAATCTTATGCAAATTTGTACATCATCTTGAAAATCAGTACATCGTTGTGAAAATATATATGTTGTTTTAAAAAAATGTGTGTATATCGTTATGCGAACAATTATGTACATCCCAGTTGATATTATGTACATCGTTTTTTAAATCTGTATATCTCAATTTAAATATGAATCTTGTTACCTAAACATCTGAATCGTTAATAAAAAGGTGCATCATTATACAGTATCAATATGTATATAGCTGTATAGACAGATAAACCTTTGCGTAAAATTGTATATCGCTGTGTACAAAGATAAATCGTTAGGTAAATCATCGGTTAAAAACGTACAATATGTAAATCATTAAATAAACACATCCATCTTTATGTAAATATCTCGTAAACTGTACATATTATATATCGTAAAATATTAAAATTTATACGTTTATAAACTGTAGTACATAAAAAACATGGATATCCATAACAAATAAGTCCACTATTATGTAAATATGTCGTTCTGTGAGCACGCTTATCGTAATACAAGAACATCTTTACGTCAATACACTAGGCATAGATATCCATCACAAATACGTCCATAGTTACGCAAATAAATTTGTTATGTGAACAAGCACACCGTAACATGCGAATATCCTCAAGTCAATGCACCAAGTGGCACACTACGCTCTGCACGCACCTGCGTCACTTGGGACACGACGTTATGTGGGCACGCCCACACCGTAACATGTGAATATCCTCAAGTCAATATACCAAGTGGCACACTACGCTCTGCACACACCTGCATCACTTGGGACACGACGTTATGTGGGCACGCACACAACGTAACATGCGAATATCCTCAAGTCAATATACCAAGTGGCACACTACGCTCGGCACGCACCTGCGTCACTTGGGACACGACGTTATGTGGGCACGCACACACAGTAACATGTGAATATCCTCAAGTCAATACACCAAGTGGCACACTACGCTCTGCACACACCTGCGTCACTTGGGACACGACGTT
>JACJUY010002568.1:0-86860 GCA_014220935.1 Platorchestia sp. MABIK | reverse complement strand
CTTATTCTAGATAATTTTACTTCAAATTACTTCATTTCGAATAGATTTTAACTCGTTCCAACAGTCTGAATAATGGAACTTAAAAAACGTACTTCCAATACGTCATCCATTTACTGAAAATGTTTGCCATCTCCTGCTATGTAGCTATAAGTTAATTTCCGTCATATTTTTCCGAAGCAGGTAGAAACAACACGAAAATGAAAAAGACTAACATAAATCACAACGAATCAATAGGAAGCACATGGAAGTGTTTTGGAAGCGTGAACATTTTCAATTTCACGGCCATAATTCATTTCAAAGTCCTAAGGTCTAACTTCCTACCCACGCAATACATGCTACGATGTACAAAACAACCGCTGTTAAATAGAATCACACTACCGTGACTAAGATTGAGACCGTGACCAAGCACGAGTCCTTGAGTTAGGAATAAACCTTATTTCGTTGTGGCGCATCTCCAGTATCGTGGTATACTCTCCTCAGCTCACGCAGGGCCAGCCATTACCTGTGAAAAAGAGCATGGGAACGGTGGTTTATAATTTCTTCAATGGAATTTTGCAAAATGTTGATGATCATATTATTAATAACTAGTGCAATGCCCATTGCAATATATTGGTATTGTGGAATATCAAAGCATGAAGCGATCAAAGCGTAGCGATTTTGTCCATCTAATCTGTGAATGAATGCATTCTACTGAAAAATTTCATCCCTTCTTTCTTGAGAAAAATTCTCTCATGCAACTCGATGCTATTCGGCATCAATCTGAAGAATTTCATCCTTTCTTTCATGAGTTAAGCTCTCTCTAACACTTGATGTTGCTCTGCATTATTCCGTAGAATTTCCAAACGCCGTTCAAGGGTCAATTTAGCTCTAGCTTCTCGTTGGCGAGCAGCATTACTTCGCCTTACCATTTTGCGTGGTTCGTCCGATAGTCTTCGGCGTCTTTCTTGTTGTCGAAGTCTATGTAGTTGCTTTTTTCTTACGGTGGGACACGTTTCTGTCTATGTTGGCCTTTTTTGCTGGAACTTTATTCTGAAATGTCGTCTATTATCTCTTCGAAGCTTTTCAAGAAAATCACTACTTCGTAAATAATAACTCAAGTTCCAAAATCTTGGCCTCATACTAAGTGGTAGCCAGGTTACTGGTCAAACGAATTTAAAACATTTCTTTTCGCATTATCAATTAAAAATATCAAAGCAACATGAATTTGAATGGAGAAAGCTCCTAATAAAATTTCTATATGTAAAAATAAGCCGATTGCGTATTCTGGATACCATAATGCAAGTGGAAGGGAATGGAATCGCCACGGAAATTAATGCAATAGAATAATTTCTTGCATTTCTTTAAGCTTTATCCTTGTTGCCATCAAAGCTATCGACTAGAGGAGAAGGTCACACGGACGGACGCGGCTATTATTATTATAGTGAAGTGATAGTGAATAGTAATAGTGAAAGTGATTGAAAATTGGGTTTACTTTTTTATGGTCCATATTGTATAGCAATGTTGATCGTAAAACGACAATTATGTTCATTTGTAATTAATACGTAGCAGTTTTCTAACTGTCTGTTTCTTTTGAAACTATACCAATTTTATCACCATGTTATTACGGATTCTATTGCATCATTGTCTGAATGCAAGTTTTGGGCCTAATGAGAATCCTAATACGTTTTATACGCTATGACTGTAATTTGATTTTCCCTACGTTTCCATCAAAAACGATATTTTTGCGTTTTCTATTAAATCCATTTTTCATGTAATACTGTAATTCCTTTTTTCACTGAGGAATACAGTCGTCAGTACAGCGCAGCAGAAGCGAGTGCTTCATTTAATATAGAAAAACTTACGACAGAATATCGTAACGATTACATTCGCTGTGTGACCAACAATTTATACAATGTAAACAATTTAGTCAATTTATTTACCACAGGTGACACAGAACGTCAATGACGTTAGTATCATACATTAAGTAACAAAATTCTCACTCATAACAAACGAAATACCATTAAACCATCCAATCCCATAATTTATTTCATTAAAACGTCAATGACGTTAGTACGTAAATAACAAAAATCCAGCTCATAATATTAAGTATCGTACAATGGGCAAATTTGAGTGTAGCTACCTGTGAGCCTCAACAAGTTTTAAATTAATTAATGATGAATAACTGCTTATCAGTGAATGAAATAAATAAAAAAAACACAAATTTGTGCGAGTAAACTTAAATTTCGCGTTTAGGATTTATAAAACAGTTACAATGAGACGGGCACGTTCTACATTGTTGTTCGGAAATTATTTTGGCCAACCCATCTCCTTTGCTTGAAAATCATTTATGTTGGCATTTTCACCAGTTCAGTAAAGTGTTTTAGGTTATCCCTCTTTTTCTTAAGTTAAAGCAAACTAAGAGAGCACATTTTTACTTCGTTGCTCGCAGTTGATCTAACCATTGATGAAGGTATTAGAAAATATGTCATGAAGGTATTTTTGTTCTTTCAGTAGTGTTTTAGGTCTCTGTTTTCAAGACTTGTTACGAACTGAGAGAAAGTACTTTCACTATATCACTTTCAAGTGATTCAATCACTGCCATAAATTTTAGAATACCTTTTGTTTTATTTCCAAAGACTAGATGTGAATGATTTTATTCTTAGGCATTTTTAAAACCTAATATGTTAACTTTGCATGCCAGCCTTTTGGAAGCATACGTTTTTATTTTCTCTTTTTCGCAGAGTAAAATGTTTCTCTTGGCCTTGTGCGGCAGTTCTTTTTCTCGTTTTTGACTTTTAGGAATATTTTGTGCCGGTATTACTTTGGTCGAAAATTTTCAAAATTTGTTATTTGTCAAAACAACTTTCTTAGCTAGGTACTGGGGACGGACATGTTGATATGTCTCCGCAAAAAATTAATTTAAAATTTCCGATGTTTACTATTTAGTTTGAGATGAATAATCATTAATACCCCCATAGTACTTTCAATAATATACGTATAAACTTAAGCCCCAATCTCACTTGCGAATGTAAGCAGAGATTGTTCTCCAGGCATTTACTGTGTTCAAAAGTATTGAGTCTTTGCGCCCGGCGAGAAGAACCCAAGAAAATGGATTTTTTCTTTCAATTACAGTATATGTTCAAACCCCTGACGTGGCTATTGTGTACTTCTTATGATTTGTCTATCAATTTAGCACTTTTTTGTTTACATTTTTTTTAACCTAATAGGTTGATATGCATTTTATGTTACAACTTGGGAAAACAACTTTCTTTCTTCTTTCTTCTCTATTTCTTTATCCCGTATTGAATTTACACATGCATTATTTTTCCGTTATCATTATCATTGTTTTGGATTTAAGCATTTTTACGTTTTAATTATCATTGTTCTAGGTTTCGATTCAAGCATTTTTTACACGTTGTCATTATCATCGTCCGTGTTTTGGATTTGGGCATTTTTTAAATGTTGAAAGCATGCAATAGCATCACTGCATTTTGGTACCTGAAAGTTTCGTGATCTTAAGATTTATTCCAAATAGTAAACCTTCGTACCTAAAACATACTCAAGTTTTATAATAAATTGCTTCTACTGGTGAGGTTTTAAAAAACACCAAATACTTTGTCCACATGATATGTTTTGTGCGAGTTTACAAATTGTTTAAAAATAAATGCGAGGCGCAGCAGCTTTTTTGATCCACCAATACGGTTGAATCCACCAAAAAAAAAAAAAAAAAATACGCTTGTGTTTCACAAATACGCTTGAAAATGGACAAAGCTGTATCACTTACTCACGGTTTGTCATTTTAAAATATACAAATTAGTTCGATGAGCCCCTTAACAAACATTTTGCTATCATCTTTACTTGTAGTAAAGATCTTTATCTCTACTTTTAGCAAAGATCTTTCTCTTTACTTATAGTAAACATGTTAGTAATTTTCTTCGTCAATGAACTGGAAAAAAAGACCTCGATCCTTGTACACAGCCCAAAGAGAAGAGTATAATAAAAAAAAATTGTAATTTTACCAATATCTACGAATAAAAAATACTGTCATATTTAATTAATTCTTACTGAACGCAAACTAAGGAAAAATAGCTTGATTTAGACCAGGATTTCTCATTTACATTCAGTTACCAGTTAATCACGGAATTTATACCTACTGTATAATCGCAACAAGTTTAAATTGTTTAGTCTATAAATATTCATCATGAACTCAATACCATTATTTAAGTTTTCATCCAAGAATTTAAAACTATTACGAAGAAAAAATGTTGAATTTTTCAATTGTAGAGCTAACACTCATTGTAAATTCAGTGATGTTATGAAATTGAATCGTATAATAATCGTATAACAAAGTACAATCGTAAGATCGTATTTGACAAAGTCTAATTATCACATCATTGTTAGTTTACCACTTTACCCCTTTACCCCTTTATAGGGGCAATAGCGTTGAAGTATTCAACCCCAGAATATACCTCATAAGAACGTCAATAACGTTAATATGCTGAATCACAAAAAATCACCTTCACCATAGAGTCAATAACGTTAATGTATTCAATCACAGAGCTAACACCTATCGTTAAGGAAACGGCGTTAATAAATTAAATCACAAAATTCCCGCTCGTAAAAAATCAAATAACATTAAACAATTCAATCACATAGTTTACTTCATTAGAACGTCAATGACGTTAGAATCATACAATTAAGTAACAAAATTCTCGCTCATATCAAAGCAAATAACATTTGAGCAATCCAACCTCATAATTTACTTCATTCAAATATCAATGACGTTAGTACGTAAATAACAAAACTCCAGCTCATAATAAAACCCATAACGTTAATCTATCCAATCCCATAGTTTATTTCATCACTACGTCGATGACGTTAGTAACATGCATTAAATAACAATTTTCTCACTCATAATAAAGACAGTTACGTTTATTTCATTAAAATATCAATGATATCAGTACAATAAACATCAAAATTTTCGCTCATAAAAGCGCCGAAAACATTGAGCTATCCAATCACATGGTTCATTTCATTACACGAAGTTAGTACATTAAATATCAAAATCTCCGCTCATAATAAAACCAATAACATTTATTTCAATAAAGTATCAATGACGTGAGTACATTAAATACCAAACTTCCACCTCATAACAAAACCAATAACGTTTAATTCATTAAAATATCAATGACGTCAGCACATTAAATATCAAACTTCCCGCTCATAATAGCGCCAATAACGCCAAACTACCCAATCACGAAATAGCGGTGCGCTCTGCGAGATGCACTGCAGCAGCGCGACATGCGTGCTCGCGAGCGCCACCGTCGCGCGGCAGCCAATCAGGATTTGCATACTCGGATTTTTTTATGCCTCATGGGCGTCCCGGCGACCCTCATTTGCATGGCGAGGGATTATTGCTGGGACGCGTGGGGGTCCCTGGGAGCTTGCTATAGCGTCCCTGACAGCAACCTTCGTTGACGAGTGGCGGTGGGGCCGCGCTGACAAATTACAAAATTGTTAACATGGGGGTTTTTGATGTCGTTATGACGATTGTTGATCAAAATTTTTAATGATCTGACAATTGTCAACATGGGGGTCTTTGATGCTGCGAGAACGATTGTTGATCAAACGCTGATGATCGTTGATCAAACGCTGATGATCGTTGATCAAACGCTGGTTATCACTGGTGCAAAGCAGATAACCATTGGATACTCTGACAATCATTAATCAAACGCTGACGATTATTGGTTGAACTTGATGCGACGCTGATATGATCATTAAGGGAACGCAGACGATCATTGATCAATCGCTGGCGATCATTGATTGAACTATAACGATCATTGATGCGATGCTGATAATCATTTAGGAACGCTGACGATCATTCCTTCGACGCTAATTGCCATGGATGTATCACTGATGAGCGTCATTGACCAATCACTGGCAACTGTCATTGAGTTATTTACAATCTTCAATGAGGCATGACTATCAAACGTCATTGCTCAATAACTTGCTACACATCATTCAAATATTAAACACAATTTTAAACAGTTTGAAACAATTTATTTACCACAGGTGATACAGTAATAGATTGTCTCTCAAGTCTAGGACAATGAACACGTGGATTAAAGGTCAATGAGTCTCGTTTGTCGAGTCACAAACCATAAAATTGGATGCTGTAAGTGGTAGTAAACTCATGCTAAGCAGATATTTTACAACATTTTTCGATATTTTTTAATTCATTTGCGTAGAGCCAAATCAGGCTGTCGTCCTCTACCGAAAAGGGAAGTTTAAGTTAAGGAGCGCACGTTCTTTGGTTCAGTTAGTTCACCGATTGCGAACAAATTAGATTAATTTTATGATTGGCATCAAGCAAGCCTGAATTTAAGATCAAACTACATGGATATAAAAAATACAATTATTTGCGAAATGACCTCTGGTGAGAATGCTATGCAAAAACCCCTCAGGGGCTAACAGACATTAGAAAATAAGTTTAATGCACAAATATTCGAGATTACATTTTAGATTTTGGTCGTGAAAAATATGGTTAGTTTTGAAATGTTGTTAAATCGATGCGAACAGTTATTTACATGATGCTGAAGTTATACGGGAGTGATCACAATTTCTTTTATTATATTCACATTTATCTAAAACCTCTAACTATTCGTGTTGTGTTGAATGGATGATAATTAATTCATTTACCATGATATAGAATTACTCTTTGAACAGGACGCAGAATTTGAAAAATCAATTTTCCTTAAAGGATTAAAGCATGTTTTTTACTTGAATCACAGAAGCTCAGAGAAGGAAAAATAGGCTTTTTATTTGCATTATAAATATTTAAAAATTCACAACAAAACCACGCATCTTAGCTGAAAAGCGTTTAGACAGGTGCTGCTGGGCTAAAATTCCTTTGAAGCACATTTTATTTTAAAATGATGATGAAAATGAGATTAAAAATTCAATTCATGGCAGGTAAAGCTTAAATAACAGATTTGCAATACAAGTGTTCGGATGATTCCAAATCCGCCTAAAGTATTTTAATTTCTATAGTTAAAGTATCATCAGTGGCTGCGGATTAACTGTTTTGCCAAAAAATTTTAGCAGTAATTTTACATAGTAATACCTCAAGTTAAAATAGTTTTTCCTACTTCAGAGATAATTGCGTCAATAAAAACGTGGAATCATCTACTGACCTTTGATTGTAAAAATTCATGAGCTTGATTTCCTTTAGTGTTTAAATTAAAAATTATTGGTGTTACAAGCTATTCTCCATAATGTAAGAATTAGGGAACGGTTTAACTTCCACTTAATGAAGTTGAAATACAATGGGCACGTTTCTTACAAATCTGGCTTAATGTTACAATTTGCATTTTTGTCAGGAGCAGTTATATTAGATACTATGGAGATACTCTATATTCGAAACTTTGTACATTTACAACTTATATCGTTAAACGTTACCACAATTATTCACGTCAATGCAATGTCTATGTTTTCCCAATTTTGAATGAGGTTGTACTATTTTATTTGTGTTGTATAAATATGATGATGAAGTTGTGCACTTGTGTTCATCCTGATGATTGTAGAATAAGAAGTTAAAATAAAATGAATTTGTTTTGAATATGCATCACTTTAGACAAAAAGTTGGTTGCAAGAACCTTTTCAAACCAACTTCTTCAGAAGATTTCCTTTACTTGCATTCAGTCTTGGAGTTTTCGAGGAAGAGACTAATGATGAAACACTTATTTGAGTGACAAAATTGACGTGGATATTTTGAATAAAAAATGCGTCATGTTAAGGACATAGGTAAAATACGCCAGAAATTGTCAAAATACGTTCAAAAACATAACTTTTAGACGTCTCAAAATTAGCCAACAGAAACCACGACGAAAATTTTAAAGTATAAACAACATTTTCCAGGGATTCTCTAGGTGTAAAATAAATTCGAAACAAAGTCTAAAAGTACTAGTATTTCGAAAGGAAGTTTATTATACACTGCGAGAAATCATAAAATTAATCTTACTGCCGAAGAAAACTTTTGAAGAATATTTCAAAAAGGAACTTGATTGAATTTAGTATTTAAATTAGTACTTTATGAGCTCGAGAATAATTTTTAAAAAAATTGGTGAAATGGAACGAAAATTTGAAAAGCTAATATGTTCAACAGTAACGAATGTTTAACAAACATTATTCAACTGTCACACCCACTTGCTTTCTCGAAATACCCCTTAAATAATTACACATCCGTTTCAAAGTTATTGTAGCTCATGAATGACATGTTTTACAATTTTTGAACCAATGTTTTACAAAGCCGGCTCTGACGAAGTGACGGATTACTGCATTTGCGATGTCCTACAGAAGAAAGAAATTATTAGCCACAGTACGCTAAATCAGGCAAGAATGAACTCCGTGGATGTAACCTGAACCTTAATATATACTTTTTCGAAATAAATCGAGTCAGAAAAGTGGAGGTTGATCGAAGTTTTCGAGCGCAGTAGCAAATTTTAGGAATTTCAAATATTTTACTAGAGAGTTAAATGTCTCAGTTTCTTCGTCCTTATTCTTCGTATCTGACGATCCGACAAATCAGGTTTAAATATGCCATGAGAGAAATCAAAAAAGATTTTGGTAAGATGTAGCAATAAGGAAATGGATTTTAATTGCTGAAGCGTATAAAATGGCAAAACAGAGTTGTTCCTTCACGTGTGGTACGTACAGTACATGTAATTACGGGGTGAAGTATTTAAGATTAATATTTTAACTCACATTTTGATGCATGGAGTTCTCAATTCACGTGTGATACGTATAGTTTCATTAGGTGGAAAAAGATTTTATAGCAACTTTCTAATTCATGGTTTTCCGCGATCCTTTTGGATGCCAGGAGTGTACGAGGACTGGATCACGATCATTTCTAGTTCGCCTTTAATATTTGACCCTATTTAATATGTCTGAGTTAGATTTTGCTTAGCTTGCCATGTTGTTTCAACAATTTTTATTTGAAAAAATGAACAGATGTAATTTCCTTTTGAAAAAAATGTAAATTTCGCTGTACCATTCCACAGTAAAATGCAAATTCAAAAAACTTGTAATATATCATTTTATATGGAAACCACTCGTATAAAAAATACAGTCATCAGAATAAAATTCATTTCTTTGAAACAGTGCAAACATGCCTCTAAATTTAGCTTTTCATTACAGAAAAAATAAATAACATCTACAAATTATAGAACCATTTCTGGAATAGTATAAAAGTAAAATTAAGGGTATCGTTTAGAACACTTGATTATATCTAAAAGAACCTGAAACGTTGATTTTTTATGAATCACCGTCAAGTACTGGTTGATTTTCAAGTCAATTTTGCCACTTAAAAACGGTTAAAAGAAATACAAACTTGAAGCTCGTCTGTCGAAATGATAACTGTCCCCAAAATCACACGTTTATACTTTTTCCCGTTTTTTGCTTGGCTATCATTTTCGACTGAAACTCATTTTCACAAATTTCATCGTTGACAAAACAGACACGAATGGTAAGTATCGTAGATCAGCACACAGAAAAAAGGCCTCTGAGCACACTTTTCGACAATTCCCATTCGTTTCCACGATTTCAACGTAACGAGAGACAGCCGAAGAAGCCGGCACGTGCGCTGTAGAGTCCTGAACAGTAATGCCCAGATGCCCAGGCCGATGCCCAACATGCAAATAAGGGCAAGCCCTTCCCGCGAGTGCCTCGTGCATTTGAATACAAGAATTAGCATAAAGCATCAAAGGCCTGAAAAAAGAAGTGAGTGTTAGAAAAGCAGGATGGGTTCACAGCTGCCTCATCAATCCGTCCAGCATCACGTGCCGATTGTTAGGCGTCCTGCGAATAATAATGAGAGGCTCTATACGTGAATTTCAATCGTATGCAAATAATAATGAGATGTACTATTCGTGAATATTGATTTCAGTGAGAGAATATTGGTTAAGCCCAGTAGCTAGAGTGAAATAAAGCATGGCGTTCATTGACTCTATATCAATTTTAAGTTTTTGTTTGTATACGCGAGGTTAAAGATGGAGTGCGCGGTCTTTGTTCTTAGCTCAATAGAGGTGTCAGGTCAAAGGCCGTGATGTTAAACAAAGATCAAGCGCGTGTCGATTGTATATTTAAGCTGGAGTTGTTTGTTGCTGTAATCCGTGCCTTTTTCCAATGAGTTAGTACTGTAATGAGTCCCATGCCTGTCGAAGAACTGATTTCACAAAAACCATGCGCATAAAACGCAATCTTATGCAACAATTTCATTACTAGATCGATATAGCAACGTATCATAAAAGACATGAGGGCGTTCATTTTATTGTTGACTCGATGGAAGAAAGTCGGCCATTTTGGAGGGACGAAGGCTCACGAGGGAACTGGAAGCTGCATCGCAATCTCCCCTACGCATCGCAACAAGTAATTTTGATGTCAGTATTGATTTGATGCTGGCTGCAGTGCAGAGGGAGCCCCCTTAGCAGGGGGGAGGACTGAGCTTTAGCTCTTGCATTCGTAATGTGGGACTTCTGTCGAAAAATGAATTCTCGGAAAAATGGAACGTAGCGTTAGGAAGAAAGCCATCGATAAATTATTGAGGTTTTACTATCACGCTGAAAATGTAAGTGAGCATAATCTTCATTTTAAAAAGTACTGAAATGGGAAGTTTTCTAGATTTAGGTGTAGTTTTGTGTACATTAGGATTGAAATGATTGCCCTTACAGCATCACTGTTAGTGAGGGGGAAGTTTTGAAAGAGCCAAGCTACGAGGGGACAAAAGGACAACATAGAGGGTAGAATACGGCAAGTAAGGGAGGAGTTGTTTGGTTTTTGGTGTCAGCCTCGGGTTGACTGAAGAAAATCAGCCTGGCGAGTGCCTGATTTCGTTAGGCTTCTTTCGACATGGAAGAAACTGACGGGACTGACGAAGTGAAATTCAATTCGTCCTTCAATCATCTTCGAGAGAGGGAGTGAACGTCAAGTTTAATGCAGAAAATAGAGCGCTGAGAATATCATTGTGAGTCAAATTCAGGCTCTTTTTGCTGGCATCGCCGAGAATACAAAAGAGTGATGAATAACAGTCTATGAATTGCATTATGGCTAAATATTATGAATTTGGTATTCGGGCTAAATATTATGAAATATCATAATGGCTAAATATTATGCATATGGCGTTAGGGCTAAATGTTAGGAATATAGTATTATGAATACGGCATTCAGAACATGGTATTATTTTAGACTATGGCAATATGACTAAATCTAGACACTGAAAAAAATACTAAAATAATTTGATTAAAAAATGAACTGTGAAATCGAAATAAAAAATGAATTGAAATCAAATTCAATCGCTAATTCTTCCTACAGAACTGAACATTATCTTACAAAATGTATCTGAGAAAGATATCTCATGGTCCTAACGTATAAGCAGTATTTTTGTCATGTTCTTGAAACGAAAATTAACTCCTTGATAGAGAATCAATCATGATGCTTATTATATGAATTGCGTGTTGGTTGTTTGACCGTGTATTATACGCCCAGTACATTATTTGATGATAAATTTAGGAACTTTTATAGACAAAAAAAAAATTGATTTTGATTTTGTAATGTGTTCACAACAGAATCTGTAGTCACAAAAAAACTGAGATACTGAAATGTGGCGACTAATAGTCCGTGGACTTTAGTTGATTGTGTTTATGCATAAAATTATGGTTATTGTGGCAGTGCTTAATATTTTAGCAAATTTGAAGAAAAAGACAAGGCGGGTATATTTATTTGTTTCGCTGCTCTGGAACAAAAATAACAAAATATATATAATTGATGGGGGAAATTTCTATCTGTGAGTTGCACAGGTTGTAAGTGCAGAGTTTTGAGACACTCTTGCACAGTTTTAGCTGGTGCGTGAAAATTTAAATACCGTGTGCCACACTCGAGAAATTCTGCTTGCACTGAATTCTAGAGCGTAATTATTCTAAATATAAAAATCATTTAAATTTTTAAAAATTTTTAAACATAATTTGTGGAGACGCAGCGCAGAATCATTTGTGAAGACATTATATGTAGCGAGTCAGTAACAAAAATGATCTTAAAGAACAACGAATGTGATTAATTGGATCTTATTGATCTCATCGTTCGGAGGAAGAAAGCTTTTTGACGTAGGTATTCATTCCCTTATACTACACATTAAAAGATTTGCATGAATTGCAGTATTCTTTATGGGGCAGTCGTAATGGTACTTCCTGTGGTAGTCTAATGGCAGTCATTGTGAAAGGTATGATGGTTATCAAGATTGTTGTCATAATTGTACTTAAGATCATGATAGTCATAATTGTACTTAAGATGATAGTCGTAATTGTGCTTAAGCGGTTATTCATGATGGGTAATTATGATGATAATCACAATGCTGAGCAAATGCTAATTATAATGGGACTTTGGTAGCATTTTATCGAGCAGTTATTTGGTTAGAAGTCATGCCTGTTGCTGCAGTGGCAATCACGGTTGTTAAATGGTAGTTGGTAGTCGAGGTGGCAGTCGCTACGATGGCAGGTACGAAGACAGCCTTAGTGGCAATCATGGTTGTTAAATGGTAGTTGGTAGTCAAGGTGGCAGTCACTAAGATGGTAGGTAGAATTGAAGTCACGGAATTAAGCATAAATGAGCCCGCCAGGAGCCGTGTTTGTGTGTACGTGCGTGTGTGTGCGTGTGTGGCGGTTACGCATGCTAATGTACGAGATTAACGCTGGTGTGTGTGATCTCTGCGGTCGATAATTTGAATAAGATAGCTCGCATGTAATATTATTACCTTTAAAATATTTGAGGAAGCTGTTGAAATTAATTCGCATTGAAGGGATTACCTAATAATGCATAAATTTAATGTTATATGTAAAACGTGTAAAAGACAATTTTTCATCAGCTTTTCATCAAACTGCAGCTATGGGAAAATGTTTTTTTTATGAGTTGAGCAGCACAAATACTATTAAGCACAAAACTTTTCTACCGAAAATTAAAATCTTTGTGTTATCGAACGTCTTCATCCATGATCGGAACTCCTTCAGTGAGTTATTAGTAGTTTTTCAATCTAACAAGCAAATTACCGAAATTTTCAAGAATTTTTTTACCTATGTTGATATACGACTTGTTAACCTGTATATAGAACACTTAACAAAATAGTAGTATTCAGCCAAACACCCTTGGTTAAATTCGGGTAATTGATTTTTATAACTCAGGTAAATGTGGTGAGGTAAATTCAAATAAATGAAACGCAAAACTCTCGTAAATGCAAGTAAATGAGACATAAAATTCTCGTAAGTGCTTCAAGGTGTGTTATTTTTGAGGTATTTCTTTAACTCTTCGAGCACTCCTCATATGCCTCTTACAAAACGTGCATAGCAATCATAACGAGTTTTAAAAAGTTGTTAAATTAAATAAAATCAATAGAAACTAGATTACAATTGCCAACACGTTATTAAACTCAAAAGATACTAGAATAAAATGCGCAATGCATTAGTAAAATCAAAAGATACCAGAATGTAACGTTCAAACCGCTAGTAAAATTAAAAGTTACCATAATACGATGCGCAATACGTTAGTAAAATCAAAAGCAACCACAATACAATGGGCAATACTTTAGCAAAATTAAAGGAAACAAGTATAAAATGCGCAATACGCTAGCAAAATCAAAATCAACCAGAAAACCATGCTGAATACGTTATTAAGATCAAAATCAACCAGAATACAAGAACCATGGCGAGCTCTCGTGACCTCTTAGACTGGCCAAAGGGGTTGCGTCAGCACGCACAAGCTAGCTCGAGTGTTGCCAAAAATAAAATGGCAGCTTCTGATCAATATTGTAGCATTGGATGGGCGTAGGCCTACATAGCTAGCGTCCCTTCCGTGAATATCGATTGCGTCTTGCTTCCTGCATTTGAGATGAGACGAAACCCCTCTCGAGGTCCCACAGAAAGGGGACTGAGCGAGGGACTTCAAGACGAGCAGAAAAAATCAATACTCAGGAGGGAACGCCGTGCATTACCTCCTACACTCGCAGAAAAAAAAACTGCAAATTCTCGATCTTCGAGAATGATGTTTGGAGTTTCGCTACCACCTAGGGAAGCTTTTATCGAAATTTCCTATGAAAATTTTGATTTTGTTGTCAGTTTCATGTGAAGAAAAAAAAGTGACTGAAAATTTTCATTTTCAAGAATGTTGTTTTGACTTCGGTATCTATAGGGAAGCACTTCTTGAATTTCCCATGATAATTTTACTTAGTTTTCGGTTTCATGTGAGGGAAAAAGGAAACTCTGTAAGTTCTCATTTTCTTAGAATGTTCTTAACTACAGGTACCTTAGCAAGCCTTTCTTGAACTTCCCATTTTAATTTAATTTTGTTTCCAGTTTAACGTATGTGAAAAACAAACAAACGTAAATTATCGTTCCCCATGAGTGTTTTTTAATACAGTTATTTAGATAAGCCTTCTTTGAAATTCTCGTCTAATTTTCTTTTGTTGACAGTTTCAGGAGTAGGAAAATGACTGTACACCGGAAATATGTGTCCCAATGTTGGCATTGATAGAGTATTTTTATTTGATTTATTTGTATGTTCTAAATCCTTCATTCGGGGTGCTAGATATGTTAATGTTCTAATTTACTCCGGTGTTGTGCGCGAATAATGTATATTTTTTATAACAAAAGAAAATTAAGGTCAGTTGCCTAGTAATTCTAGGAATTCTAAGAAAAGAACTGAACAGCTTTAAAGGAACAAAATGAGAGTCCTTGCTGAAGTCAGATTCGTGTCATAATAGTTAATGGATCAATTGAAAATTTGAATTAGTTTGTTTCTTAAAAGTGTTTGTGTTCTAATGCTCTGTTTTAAAATTGTATCCATGATGAATTACAGCCCTTTTGAATTTACCGTAGAAAATGCACGGAAATTTTTGATTGGTCAACCAATAGAAAAACATTTCAAAATTATTAACAGATTGACTTTTTTCTTGTAGTTAGTAAAGAGATACCATCAATAAAATAAACGGCAGTACAACGTCCAACAACTTCAATTAATTTCATTCATCAATTCATTGAATTTAAAGAGGCATATATCTAAGAAACAACTGCATCATTTCAGTTAGGTGTTGTTATATCGTGTGCTTTGCGATCAAACTTGTCAATTTGTACGATCCTCATAACCATGAAATGTAGTGAATGCAAATTCAAAGTTTTAAAATTTTTGGCACCAAAACAACTTTTTAGCATTCAATTCTGTCGATCAAAGTTTGATTGCTGCGCCACCCGAGTAATTTTTGAGGCAAGTCACGAGGAGAAAAATCCACGGAATTGGAATTCATAAGAGTTAGCGTATGTCTCTCATCATGTCTTTACTCCACGATAAGTCAAAACTAAGTCCTTCACCAAATTTTCTTATAACTTCTTAACAAAGACAACAACTCACTGAATTGCATATAAATACTCATACTCATCACCAAAAATAAAACCTCTTAACGACCTGAAAAATGCATTCGAATATTCTGTAATCACTGAGGAAGTTTTCACCGTGACATATCACACAAATGAATATGCTTCAAAGCGGCCCGCAATGTAAACATGAGAACAAAGCCCAGATCGAGGATGTTTACATACATACTGTATGTTGGTGAGCACGCGCCACCTAACGCTTCCACCCGCTGAGACGCCAGGTTACTTTAAACTCTGTTTTCTTCTTCCGGACACAGTTTTCTTTTAAAGTACGTTGTATTTTCCGTCGTCACATTGTATTCGTTCCTGGGATATTACTTTCCCCATCAACAAGTAGCTTTCCTTTCTGTAACTTTGTTTTTGCTCTTGACGTAGTCTTTTCTTGGAATTTGTTTTCTTCGCTTGAACTTCTTTTTTAATGCTTGATTCATTTTTCGCCGTCAACTCACGGATTTATTTTCTATTTCTATTTACTGCTTCAGGGCATAGTTTTCTTTTCTTGGACTCAGTTTTCTCCACCAGTACAAAATTTTTTTGCTGTTTTTCTTCCGGACGCTGTGTTGTTCTTCTGGACTCTATTTGACTTTCAGAGTACAGTTCTCTTTTCCTGAATTCAGTTCTTTAGGTGTAGACGTAATAGTCTATTCATGAACACAGTTTTCACCATTTGAACAGAATTTTTCCCCCTGATGGACTCATCATTTTTCGCGACGTCTTTTCATGTTTTTTGGATTTATGCCACAAATGGCAGTGTTACATTATACATGTGTTTTGTCTATCGACCTTTTCTACATGTTGTGTAACGTACCTTCCGTCGTTGCACTCTGATATTCTGCCTGTGCTCCACTCTATCTTTCGCATTCGTTCATAGTTATTTTCGTCTTGATCTATCTTCTGTAAAATTTGATGCTATTCTGCTTTTCTCATTATTTCTCTTCTGGTTTCGTTCAGTGTCATAATGTTCTACTTTTGTCATAATCAATGTTTTTTTTTCTCCTTTAGCTTCAATGTGCAAACACCATTCGTTCATTTTTCCACTTCGGTCACAGTTAGTAGCCATTGGTATTAACTGTACCAACTTTATTAATAAATCTAATTTCTTATTAGTACCAGTAATGACGCAGTCCTAATTACTTTGTCGCCCAATTTTGCGGGAAATTATTTCAATATTCACATGGTAACTCAGAAAATTGCTTGACGTTGAGCGAAAAATTCTGGGCCATGATTCTCGGGAAATCTGTTTAATACTTCACAGATGAACTAAATTCAACAGGCCAATGACTGAATCACGCGTTTATTCACTGACCAATACTTTGATCAATCCATAACCAAGTGACTGACCAACTCTTGACCAACTTACGAACAAAATCATTTGATCGGGAGTTTTTTTTCCATCTTTCTGTTTTGCTTTGGTACTTATCAATTCTGACATCATTTTCCATAGAATGAAGAGAAAAAATTACTTTTTAAAGGAAAAACTTTCTTTGACGGACAAAATTAATCACACTTCGAAATTTAATTCCTATCTTACAAATATTTTAGTTATACTCATCAAAAAAGATTGTTCAATGGAAGAAAAAACACTTGAATATTTCGGGGTTTTTGTTTAGGACATATTCAGAACGTGTTCAGATACACTTTCATTGGGAAAAAATATCGAGAAATTCAGGGTGACTCAAATTTTGATATCTTCGACGAGATCTTCGGATTCCCTCATTCAATTGGCATCAATTCTAACTAGTTTGCGATCATTATATATTGATACTGTGATCACTAAGAGAACTGTAATAGAAAATCCACTTTAACCTATATTTCGTACTGAACGCCAACGCATTCGCTCACTCAATATTATTATATGTATATTCTTTAACACTCAGATATGTGAAATAATCCTACAGAAACAAATATACAGTCCAATGATTTCTTTCACATCATTCTCGTTCACGTCCCCTGCATACGACTGCGTGCAAAAAGTAACTCCGTAAAATAAGAGGCACAGAATTCAATTCCTTGAGCTAATGACTACTTTCTGCAAGCTGCATGTTCTCAAATATCTCAAAACAGCAGCAGTACATGTACGGTGCCTTAAATTATGTTCAATATTAAGCGATCACGACATCTTACCTTGTGCATCAAATAAGTAAAATAAATATGAAGTCGAATCTAGAAAAGTGCTGGCACCATGACAAAAGCTGTCTCTGACCGCCTGTACATCTACGCTTCTGTAAATCTCTTCATGGATCCGATAGAAAATTTAATTGCTAAAATTAGCGTTTTTTTGCCGATCTGGCACACCCTCCTCACACGCTCAGCCATGCAAATGAAGCGTGTGCTGGCTCAAATGCTTTTTTTCTTTGTTTTCTGCCACGCGTGCGTTGGGATGCGCCAATTATGCATTCGAATAACTATAGCCCATTCTTACAAACCCTGTTTCTCACTCGTAGCAATAGCAGCGTAGGGACACAGCTCTAGGACAAAGAATCAGAACGTGTTGTTGGTCATTCGAAGCTGTAGTACTGCAAGGAAATATAATACTGCTAAAGTAAATCAGATTCTATTACTTTCTATTCATGTTGCAGGAAAGAGGAAATTTAATACAATACTAAACATCTTAGTGAAAATAAATATGTAATATTAATATCAAACGACACACAAACTATAACATGTTTATTGTTTCCTAAATGCATACCCTACTTTAGTCTTTCTCGTCATCGAGGAATAAGTTTTCAGTCATGCTCTACTATTCAGTTAATACAATACCGAACATCTTAGCAAAAATTAAAGTAATATGAATAACGAAAAATACAGCAACGATAACATGCTCAGTGTTTTCTAAAATCATGTCCTGCTTCGGTCTTTCTTACCGAGTCAGAGATTTCAACAACTGCATGTTCCTAAAAATCCTATCCTGCGTTGGTCTTCCTAGTCATCGAGTCAGAGATTTCAACAGCCAACAACTGCCCACACGCAGCTGCTCCGTGTCGCTGAGCCACTGTTCAGGCAAGAATGATGCTGAATTTTACACAGAGTTTCCGCTCTCGACCTTCTCATTGCTCTTTTGTCTGGGCAGGTAGGCCGCGCGAGTGACCTCACCTTCTCTACATGTTTTCGAGTTCCTGCCATGTTTTTTTTTAGTTTTTCGAATCCCTCCTTTTCATGTTGGATTGACCGAGAGTAACCGTCATGGCTTGTTGATGTTAGTTACACGACATTTGGAAAAACAAATATACACGATGTTGTGGATCAGGCTAGATTGAGGAAAAACTTTCTTTTTTAGCTAGTCTTCTGGTCTTTTTCCAGCGTTTTGAAGTGCTTATTTTTCCTATACGAGTAAAAAAGAGGGTAAATTAGGGTAAATATAGTGACCACTGAGGTAAAATTCGATTATTCTGCATTCTTCAGAAACGTGGTGAAGTTCACAAACAAAACAGATCTTGATGAGGAACCTCCTATTTAAGGAGCTGGAAAACTGACTCAGGACATCAATCAATTAAATCTAATGTTAAAGTGAATTCAGAATGTCTGCACCTATGTAATGATAGATTCAAGTTCAAGGATTGTTTTCCCAATCTTTATATACTTCAGAGAAAGATATGAACAATAATTCTCTATGTTCCTCAGAGAAAGATATGAATAACAATTACATCTCTATTTTTCGCTGCAAATCAAATTACTCAGCCAATGAATTTACATGCCATCCTAAGAATAGTTCATTTCCGGAATCATTTATGCTAACTGAATTGGAAAAGGTCTCGATGCTAAATCCTGTAAGGTCAGGCTTTTTCCAAAATAACTCAGCCCTACTGTAGGGCTAGACTGAGTGCAGCGGTTACACACAGAGGTCTTGGGGGAAATGAACTGTTTTCTCCTTTTATTTTTCCGTCATTCTGAGGGAAGAATAGATGTTTAGATGTACTTGTGGATACTATTTGTGTCATTCCTCCACTCACAAGTTGATGCTCTATTTTGATGAACGAACTTTCATTTTTTAAAGACTACTCACATTTGAAACAAAAACTATCCAAGCGTTGCCAGCAATGGATTCATCCGTTTGATGCCTAGGTTTGAAGAACAACTTTTTTTTTCAGAGACTACTCCTGCCTACAAAAATGATTACTCAAACAATATGATTATCAAAGCTCTGTCAGCATTGTGCTCGTATTTCATAGTAGAGAAATCAAGTATGGCTTCAAGCGTTTCACGAGTGTGCTGAATGAATGTCCGTTTCATGAGGAGCAATTGTTTGCAAATTTCAACCTTGCATGGCTAAAGTTGTTATTTTTTTATATTGTTGGCCATAATTTTGTAAAATAAACCCGTCTTAGACACGAATATGAATTTTTAACTTTATTAGGCAATGCTATACCTCCTGTGTGAAGGTACAAAGACAAATATTTTAGAACTGCCATCTTCAGCTCAGCACCAAGAACGTTTCCCTGCCGGTAGATGACACTCGAGTCAGTGTTGAGTAGACCTGCAATGTGAAACAAATTACAACATTGTTTTACTCTTATTTCTATGATTAGCGCAATATGAAGAATTAATCAAACATTAATGAAAGTCGAACACTGAATAACTCATAAAATTAATTTTGTTTCAACTTTACATCTTCAGCGTGAAGCAGAGTTGGGAAGATATAACAATACGAACGGTGTTCGAGTGTTGTAATCGAATGAGCGTAAATATGTTCCCACTTCTGAAATGCATTCAAGCGGCACCAAAAAACACGTTTGTTGCGGTGACGTTCTCTTAGAGTCGGTAATATATCATTTAAGAAATCCAAAATGGAATTAAACGAATGGCAGAATAAGGGAACTACGCTTGAGGTAACAAAACTTGTATAGTCTTTAAAAAAATTTAATCTTAAAGAAGTATTAATGAAAACTCTAACTGAAGCATACCTATTAACACTAAAATCATTGAGATGTAAAAGAACGCTTTGTTGTTAATTACAATCCCGTTATATATTAATTAACATTAACAAAATCTAATATAAGAGTGTTTAGGCACATATTTCGCAAAGTGTATGCTCCACTGTTCAATACAATCATTCTTGTGGAGTATAACTTCGTTCTAGTCTAGCTACCAATTAAGTTTTCTTTTCGTCTCAAATTAAACATGCTCCATATTCCTCGTCTATTGCAATTAAGATGAAACTCAAGTAACCTAATCTTAATTTTACTTTCAAATTCAGCTTACCTTGTCGACAAGAGGTAGCCTGGAATGAAGTGGGAAGGCCTTATAAGGAACCACAAAAAGACACCTCGCATAAAAACATGAGCAAGTAATTCTAGCACTCGGAAAAACCGGGGAAACCACATCCATGGAAGCCCGAGACGTCGTTTCTGCGCTCTTCTGAAGCGACGAGCAAGTCTGTAGAATTGGAGCTTACGGGCACGCGGGAAAAAATCCAACTCGCTTTGGCCCCAGATTTGCGTGCAAGGAACCTCTTCTTTCTGGATGGGTTGAAAATGGGGCCATGCGTTTCCTCTATCGAAAATGTGGCTATGTTGATCCTAAGTATGTGAGAAGGCCTAGCTGCAGAATCTTGAGATTAGGATTTAGTACTTTTATTTCCGCAAAGTATCATCCAAGTAAACAAGCAGCGAGTTGGCCAAATGTTGTGTTTCAAGCAACAATTGGCATGAAGTATGAAAATTGAGTTAGTGACTGCATGCCGGTCAGCAGCATTATGAAAATCCCCTCAGTGACCATACAGCCCGTGTGTGACGCATCAGAGTTTGCTGTACATGAGAAGCTACTTTTGCTAACTACTGTTTTGGAGAGCCAGTGAAAAAATTAGACAGGCTACAAGTAAAGTAGAAAGTTATACGAACAAATTTTCGAAAAGCCTGACAGATGATTAGACGATATATTAGGAAGGCACGCTTTCATTATCAAAACCTATTTATAAGTCAAAATACTATAATCACTGATATAAAAATTATCTTAACGACGAAACGCGGTGTAAAGATTGTTGCAGCTCTATCAATATTTTGTGAGAAAAATGTGTTTAAAAGCATTTACAGATACTCCTCGAGAGGTAAATGCTAAAATAAAATCTTATGAGTTATTTTTAGTAAGCAAAACTACAATTAATATTTAATGAATATTATAGGAAAACTCTCAAACACTAAGCATTATACATTTCCCTTACACATAGCTGTAATAGCTTAACTCAAAACTTCTTTCATTAAAAGGACACACACACTCATATGAGAAAATTTTCACAGCTTGTGTGTTTTTGCATCCGAGTTGCGGGAAATTACTCGTTTTCTGACACCGTTAAAACATAGACCCGTATATTCAGTACTAGCCCATCAAAATAATAATTTTATTCTTAAGCTTCAAACTTGCGAACAATCTCCGATCTTAACTACAAGCCTAGAAGCCCTGTCGACGTGCACAATGTATGCGTGCGCTCTCCTGTGTAGATTTTGCGCTCTGCAAACTTATTACAAACCAGTTCCGCGACGGCAGATTTGGGGATGAAAACCAGTTTTGCTGCCGGATTCCTTCGTTTTATTGGAGACGCCAAGTGGCAGATAAAAACCATCGTCGGAGCTGGGAAGCCTGAGGACTGGGAGCGATCGCTTGGACCACTGAGCTGGAGGGCACCGGGCTTCTTTGCGCTCAGTGGGTTGATAAGGAGGGTAAGTGGGCTAATTTAGAGAAAACTCAACTTTAAATGAGGGTAATGGGTCTGATAAGAGCGGGAGAAGAGCTGATTTCGAACATGAGTGGGCTGATTCAAAGGGCAGACGACTCAGAAGAGGGAAAGTGGGCTGATTTGAGAGCCGACGGGAGTAAACGATCGTTTGAAATTGCATGTTGATATTTCGAATTAGACTCCGCTAAAATGAGACAATCAAGTTAACGCTAGCGAAAAATCAGAATGCACGAATGGGTGAATGCTAAAGGTGGAGTGTAACTCTCAGCTAGGTGGCAGTGTTCTAATCTAAATCAAATAGGAATTCATTTGTGGACGAATATATAAAAAGAATTCAATACATTCCTCAATGCCTTAATTACGGTTTGGTGATTGTAAAGAGCAACATTTGTCTACTAGAGTAAAATCAAACAAAAAATATGCTGTTGTATATGTATTTTGAAAATGCATCACACTATTGCATCAAAAAGAAAATAGAAGATCTACGAGACTTTTATGAAGGACAACTTTTTCGATAATAAAAAACAACATGTAGTATCTCCACTAAAAAATGACTAGGTTTACGTTAAAAACGTTCGCCTGAAGGCAGAGGAAGAAAAAAAGAAATGGGTATTCACTCAGTAGACAATCGTCTTGGATTTTAAAACCGTACCATCTGATGCTGTTGATCTGTCCTTGCGTGCTGAGACGGACTCAGAGTTCTGTTTAGTCGTAATGAAAAAAAATGAGACATTCGCAAATCGATCTATATCTTGACTGTTTCAAGTGTACTTTAGGTGTATTTTTCTTCATTGCTCTTCTCATTTGCTATTTTTTAGTACTTTTGATTAAATATACTGGCAGTAAAATAAAATGGTCTATTCGTTCACATGAAATAAATTTGCTTTCTGAAATGCGGGTTGAATGGATTCTGTGTTAATCGAAAAATATATGTAAGCAGTCTTGGTGTTCAAAAATGTGTTTCATTTCTTTTCCCTAATTGGAATGTGGCAATAAGGATTTTATGGTCGGCAAATCAATAAGTTTGTTGTGCAACTTAAAATGGAAATTCCCATAATCCGGGAAAAACTGAAACATAAATATTCTTATCGTAACTTGGACACTTATTTTCCCAGCGAAATTGAAACAGATTAGTTATAGCTCTTTTGTTATGGATGCACATACATACACATTGTATATGCTGATGGCAAGCGATTAGGCGAACTAAGTGAAATTTCATGAGCGACTAAAAAACTTCCAATCAAGTGTAAGAAAATTTGAAATCAATAAAAATGTGCTCAAGAAATGTAGTCGCAAAACTTTCTTTACTATTTCTCCTACTTGGAAATATTGACTCAATCCACAACGGTTTCTAGCGAGCATAAAATAGTTAATTTATTAACTTCGCCTTTTATTATGGAATCAGATTCTGGCATTCAAATTCCTGAGACGGAGACCAGTATTGCATCTGTGGGAGCTAGCGCTCCCATCGAGAAGATGTGAGATCCCGAGCTGGAGATAAGGCAGGCCTTCCTTTTGTTGAAGTAGAATTGATTTTTTGCATTGTCACGGACCATCGTCTTCATTTTGAAGCTGTTTTCAGCATCTTCATCTTACACGTCCATCTTCATTTTACATCATGTTACATAAATTAATTTCTATTATATTGGTATTTCGATGTGCAGGGTGAAGGGACACCCCTAGTGCATGGATTCCCTGTTCCTCTAATTCCAAACTAAGTGGTGGACCCATCCATTTCTTTTTGAGAACGCATCTGTTGAGGTTAGACAGTTAATATGACCCATAATTTCATCTAATCTAATTCAAATTCCAAGAACTCAACTCTAAAATCTTGCATAATTTTTTGCGAGGAAGTCTGTAGTCAACGAAATTATCTCTCTTGCTCGAATGATGTCGTTCAGTTGAAAGTTCCCCTGAGCTAAGGTTTTCGCAGACTTTATCTCTTAAGTAAAGGAAAGAATCCAGTTTTAAAATTGAGCGAGGTAATGTTACAAATTAGAACTCTTGTTAATCATAACTCTAATACCTTGATTGAATTTTAGCTACAGCTTCTTAGCTTTTCTTGAGTTCTTTTGAAGCTTGCATGACTTGCAAGCGAACGCTCATCACTTATAAAAAAAAACAATGTTACTAATCTTTTGAGTACGAACTTTCAATGACGTCTCAAATTACAGTAAGCAGTTTTTTTTTAAATATGCATTCGCATTCTCATTTTAATTTGAGCAGTCAAAATGCACCTTCATCTTCAAATGAAAGCAACGCTTAAAAAAGTTACCGCTGCGAGCATTCATTAATTTCTTCAAAGTATAATGCTTATTTCTAAACATTACCGATGACATCGCACTTGTTTCTGAACATTCGCGATGAGATAGCGATGCAAATGCAAAGTGGTCGGGCAGCCATCAGTTGGCAGACGATAGATAGAAGTGGATGTTAATTAGGGATCCAAAGGGCGAGTGAAAGACAAAGAACTCACTCTCCCAATCGGGCGATCTCTCCCAAGCTACCGCGTCCGACTCACTTGGACGCCCATCGTTGCAGGTCTGCAACGTCGTTTTTACCCCATTATGTGGCTTTATTTTCATGCGTTCCTTGGCATTATAAGGGCGCCTTTTTTGACGGTGGCTTGGTTCGACGGCGAGTCCGTGCGCGCTGTTAGAACACCGCACACTCTGGAAGGAATGCTACAAGGAGCCGGTTTATCTCCGCGGCTTGTTTTGAGGGGCGAACTGGAGAGACCTGATGAAGAGCACGCCCTAGGCTTCTGGCTTGATTATAGTTGCTTCTGTTGCTGCAACGTGGCATCAGCTACCGCAGCTTTTTTAATGAAGATCGTCCGAGATAGTGGTGCATCTCACAGCAAAACTACGGCCATCATTTTCGGCTGATTGGTGGCTTCAGAAAAGGAGTGCCTCTGGGAATGAAAATTTAGAGTAACTCAGCCTTCGGTGCGCCTTGTGTTCTTTTATACTCCTGAATTTTCGCAACGAGTTGGCTGTTTTTATGCTTTAATTATTCATCCAGAAGATGGGTCTGGCTATCATACATTTTTGCAGCATGACGAAAGTTCTAGTCGCATTTATGCACTTAGTTACGGATTAAATTGCAGGCTGACTTTTTCATTTAATTCAGCGCAAGACCGCTCGTGCAATTTTCCCCTCTTGAATAGAAATTGTGAAGATGTTGGAAATTATTCTAGCAATTGGGCGCAGAATTTTTTGAAGAAAGTTGAAATATTTAAGGTAAATAATGAATGAATGCATTAAAATATCTGCCCATTGCTTTACTAACTATGTGTGAATGTTGATGTATATGTATAAGGAAGCGCTGAAGGAGAAGTGCCAAAAGAACACTGGTAAAATTAACAAACACTAACATCAAGAATGATGCAGTATTTTTTAAATTCAAGCACGCATGCGTATTTAAAAATACACATATATATTTAAAAATGCATAATTACGTACACGTCTGTAATATTCTAGTCAGATGTAGCTTCAGACTTCTCATTTACGTGCATACGCGGGTAAAATATCATCGTGTAAGACCATAGACCATATTTTTGGTCAAAATGGTTAAATTTTTCTTCAACGGTTAAAATTACATTTTGTATGAGTTGAAGGAACATGAGTGCACTGTAATAATGAAGAGTATACTGATCTGCTTTGATTATGCTTCTTTTAGTTACATTTGTATTTTTATGTAATGTATAAGTTATTAGATTTTAAACTATTTTGATTACGTTCTTTCTAACCAATCGAAGTTATACTTGCGAGGAAATTAAACGCGTCTTCAGAAACGTAGTGCACTGTCCTAAAGAAGTAAACACTGAACCATTTGTACAATACATGAAAAAAAATCAGTTAAGCGATTTGGTCAAAACAGGTTCACAGCCTAGAACTCCAAAGTTGGACTTTCCGTTCTTTCCTATATTTTGCACGGACAAAGAACTTCTCTCTGCCACTCGCGTGCTGAATATTTACGAACCCAATTAACATTTCTTGCCCGATTACCTGAATTATTTCGCCAAAGTTTCTGGTAGCGATTTCTTGCTTTCCAGGAATGTCTGCAACTTGAGTAGTGGAATTCCAAAGGAAGAAAAGAAGTCAGAAAACCCGTCGGTCGACGACTCTCTCTGGAATTTCTGGGAAGAATGTTGCAGAAACGACCTGAACTTCGTTAATCAGAGTCTGGAAGTTCCACAACAGATATTAAATTTGAGAAGATAACTTGATTATCTAAGAGACTGTGGCGTAAATTATTGAAAAATCCTTCTGAAATTGTCGAGCTTCTTGGCTGTTGATAGTTAAAGGGATCCGCAATTCATGGCAACGTCGTTCATTGGTTTCAAAACTTGTAATAATTAATGTTTTTGACTGTATTTGTTCTAGACGATTTTTTCGTTCAAGACAAATGACGATTTTTTGCCTTTCTAGTGTGTTAACATTGTTTGATTTTTACGCGAGGCAAGTGTTATATTTTGGATTAATCAAATTACCCTTATTGTGGAACATGTCACCTGAAAGTAAAACTCATGACAAGAAGGCACGGTGCTACTGGAAACTTCATCGTCTGTGTGCTTGTAAAGTGCTTCTCTGGTTGGAATTTGAATGGAAAATGTAACAGGAGACTGTAAAAATTATTCCAACATAACCTGAAAGTATCAGAAGGCTGAAAGTTCACTCACTTTTTTGCAGTTAATGACAGAGTAATGCATAATAACAATTTGAATTGAAATTTTGAAAAGCAACAGTCGCTATTGTAGAAAATGATTTCTTTAAAGCTTACTCTCGAAGTTCGTGGTCAACATCATTTGCAATACATGAATGAGGCGGCATTTTATGGCACACTTGACTAGCGGTACCAGTTTCAAATTAGTAACTCAATCAAAACGAGCAAGTAATATGATTTTGACTAATATTTTCAAAGCATGTCAAAGATCTATTTTTTAATATTAAGATTACGATCGGTGAGCTATTTCATTAAATGATTTGAGATTAGTGTATTGTGTCCTGGTGGGGTTTACGATTGGTATATTGTGTCCTGGTGGGGTTTACGATTGGTGTATTGTGTCTTGGTGGGGTTTACGATTGGTGTATTGTGTCCTGGTGTGGTTTGTGATTGGTGTATTGTGTCTTGGTGGGGTTTACGATTGGTGTATTGCGTCGTAGTGGTGTACTGTGGTGATGAGGCTATGTGTTTCCATGGTAACCAAATTAATTTTAAAAACCGTTAATTTTTCAATTAGTTTTAATCTCATTCTATCCCATTAGGTATAATTATTCCCATCAGAATTATTTGACCCAGTCAGGTTTTCTCTTCCAATAAAATTAAAATATTATCACCAGCTGGGTGAACAGCGAGTGTCAAACTTTTTAATTTTTTTACATAAAGCAACAATGACATGTGAATTTAGGCAAATCCATTCACCAAAAATAAAAGATAAACAGCTGCTTTTTTGTACATTATAATGCATTTTCCCACTATTACACGCATGCAACTTTCGCTTCTTATAAAATCGCCTTTTCCTGAAATCAAATTTTTGTAATGAAAAATGCTTTTTAGATAAGTATTATTTTTGTACTGCATTCTAGTGGGAATGCTAACTTTTATGTAAATAATGCCCTAAAAATTACAAATAACAAATAATCAACTGTGCACTTTACTCAGGAGTGACTGAGCATGTTTGAACAGGAAAATAAACAGAAAAATTTCATCTAAACCGAAAAATCAGCTTATGTTTAAACATGCCTTAGCTCATTTAAATAGAAAAATCAGTACAGGTGTTTCATCAGTAGATCATTTGTATTTATGGACCTGGCATGATTCTCAGTTTTTCGAGAGCTCTACAACGCTGTAGAAACTCATGATTTCATTTTATAAAGACGATCAGTAAATGCCGAAAAATTAAAAATCGATTCTAACCTACACAATATCACCAACTCTATGAATACCTAAATTCATAGAATTCATATCACCAACTCTATGAATACCTAAATGATTTCGTCTGAGTATCGAAAACGGCGGGAAAACCCAAAAATAATAACAATAATGAATACCTAAATTATAGTAAATCTGCTTTGCATTGTCATTGAATGATTGAAACGTCCAATTTTCAGCTCGTGGATGAACTTGCGAGCCATTTTTTAAACGAGTTTAAATTTTCTTGTCAATTCGTCCCGATATTGCATGCGATATTCCGTAAGACGTCTAATTTTATTGTCACTTTAGGATTTCGAACTAGTCTCAAGGATGCGAATAAACCCGATAAGAGTGGTTTCTCTAGTTCTGCTATTAATTATTATCGGACTTCTATTCGATACAATGCAGAGCTGAACGAGACCTTCACGTGTTACTGAGACATTAACTGAATGAAGTCTGGGTGGAGAACTGTGTCTCATGCTCCTCGCATGTCAAGTTGGATTTATTCAATGTCGAATAATCATTTCAAAACATAACAGTCTTTTGATATGCTCCTCGTATATCCAAGTTGGGATTGTGATTTATTTAGTTTGCAATAACTATTTATAACTTTACAGTCTTTCGATGTTTTTGTTCAAGTTATATTCACACACGCGGAAATTTTGTTAAAAAAATGTCTCATTGAGATAGTGTGTTACAAGGGGCAGCCAAAACTTCCGCTTAGAATTAAGCCGTGGACTTGGAAGCTTGAAAACTTGTACTTGAAAACGTGGTAAGCTTGTTTACAAATATTTCTCAGTGAGCTAACGTGTACAAATTGCAGCCAATATTACACTTTGAATTAGGCTGTGGACTTGAAAACTTGAAAACGTGGTATGTTTGTTTGAAAATGTTTCTCAGAGCGCTAACGTATACAAAGTGCAACGCAAACTTACGCTTCGAATTGAGCCTCAAGCAAAATGAAGTCGCTCTTTTAGGCGATTGCAGAAACGCCCATTGACTACAGGCTCCTGTGTCGAGTAGGCGCTTATCACGCGGCCAGAAAATAATCGTCGGTGTTGAGCATTACCGAAAGTGATATAAAAAGCCATCAATCTCACCTCGCAAGTAGTCATTGTCGGCATTATCAAGGGACAAACTTGGAAGACCAGCAACCTCAGATGCGCGTACTGTGAGCCTCTGTAAGCTGAGAACCTGCAGCTGCTGAATGTCGTTCTGCGCCTTGTGAAATGTGCGGTGGAGAGGCTTTGTTCAGGGTTTTTGCATGTTTCAACAGCAAAGAAAATTTCATCTTAGGAATCTATTATGCAATCAAAATAACTCGTTTCTCTTGTTCTGTTACCAAGTTTTCCAGTTTTTTTTAATGCTTCAACAGCAAAAAAAAATCATTTCAGATATCTATTATGTAATCAAAATAACTCATTTCTCTAGTTCTGTTACCAAGCCTTGCTCAAGGCTTCTGCATATTTTAACTGCATGCTTTGTTTTAGGTACATATTGTACAATACAAATAACTCATTTTCCTGCTTCTGTAACCAAGCCTTGCTCAGGGCTTTTGCGCATTTCAACTGCATTGTGTACTTTATTTTAGAAATACATAACCTAAGAAAAATAACTAATTTCCCTAGTACTGTGACGAGACATTGTTCAAGGTTTCTGTACATTTCAATTACAAGGTGTACTGTATTTAGATGTTTATTGCAGAAATAGACCCTTTTTCTAATGTTGCTTTTCTAACATAAAATTATTGACAGTACTAACGTCTTCGCGTGCCAGTAAACGTAATATTTACGCACATTTTTTACCTTTAAATTGATGTTGAAAAAGTCATGATGCCAGCGATTTTTAACTTGTTTTGTGTGTAGTTTTCGTCTTACCGCAGCTTCAACATTAGTTATTATGCATTAAATAGAATGCATCAATGTTCTGTGCTAGCATATCCATTCACGCGTCATGAGCGGAGCGAATCAGTCTGTCGTACACCGAGACAGAAATTTGAAAGTTGCTGGAAACATACCTCATGACCCTACGTAAATGCTCTGTTGACATCTATAGAAGTGATAGTGACCTCCGCATTTTAAAGTGAAACTCCTCTTCTTATTGCCTTAAATTGACCGTATCATACCTTTGGGTGACTCAGAAGAACTTCTGCTGTTTTTTTAGACATCTGGCCACAGACCAAGATTTGATCTTGTGTAATTCCTGAGCAAATTTGGTGTTTTTGAACTTTAGATCACAGGCTAAGAATTGATTCTGTGTAATTCCTGGATAAATTTGACGAAATCAGGACCAATGAGTCTTGTTCAACAGCAGTAATGTTATAATTTATCCGGCAATATTACAATATTTCATATATGAGATCTTGTTTCATGAACGATATATTCAGGTCGCTGATCGCATGTAGGTGCGTACCAGCGTGGACTAAACTGAACGCGTTTGACAAACATTCAGTTCACATTATTTTTACTTGATTTGTACTGTACTGTTGAAGTTTTAAAAATTTTTCAAAATGCACGAAAGTAAATATGTATGATTACTTTCGGTCAGAAGCCTCATGAACGGTTCATGATTAATCATCTACGAGTTCGGTGTGAGAATATATACTCTCTGAAAGGGTTAAATTTCAGAGAAAGCTTTCTATAACAAAAAGAAAGGATGTTATATGAAGGAAGGAATTCGTTCGTTGTAATTATGAAATGTAGCCCAGTTATGAAAGTTATCTATAAAAAAGGTTTCTTTCAAAGAATCTAGAGCATTTGAAAAATGGTCTCCAATTTTAAATTTTCCTTTTCATTACGAATATTAAAATTCCCCTTTCCATTCAACCAGATTTCTCTGTGGGGATTTTCATCATTTTTACCTCGAACGATAGAATAGGCTGAGACTAACGTAGATTAAAATTTATTACGTAGCACAAATTGCAAATGAAAATAAAATGCAAAATACAGGACACCTTTTCGTAAAGAATGTTATAATCCCCCTTTCCATTCAACCAGGTTTCTCAGGAGAGATTTTCGTAATTTTTACCTCGAACGAAAGCATAGGCTGAGACTAACGTAAATTAAAATTTATTTCTTTCGTAGCACAAAATGCAAGTGATTTATGAACGCCTCAGGTACTCGGTTGCAGCTTCAAGTATTCATGAAATTTGGCTTACAGACGCATTTAAATTCCAATTCTACCTTCATTATAGACAGCCTTCCCCATTCATCATAATTTTCTGACTCAGCATTTCATGTATTACAGATTCGACTAAAGAACACGAAATCTTAAAGGAATGTGTGATTGAATTGAAGAACGCGTTGGGAGAGATCCAAAAAAGGAAGCCATTATATGTTGAAAAATGTAAGCCACAGGAGTGTAATTTGAAAAGTGAGCCAAAAAAAAAAATTTCCTACGCAAACCACATATCGCGCCAAACATAAGATATTTTTTTGAACATTTAAACAAATCTGAATGCCTCTTTTATTCAAATACCCCTATTCTCCTAACCAGAAACAAAAATTAGAGAAGTTAACATCAGAAACTCATATTTTTCATATAAATCACGAGACTCAATGACTCAAAAGTTTCCTTTGCTTTAACGTCTCTTTGAAAGGCAAAGCGACAGTCAATCTGCCAAAAAGCAGAATTCTTGAATTATCTCAAAGAAACGAACCAATGCAGGGACGTCAGGGCAGGGGCATTAGCCTCGCTGCATTAACAGATTAGACCTGAAACATTACCTAGGGTCAGGTGGAAAATACTTTATTGAATGGTTTGGCAGCTATTGTTCTTAATTCACCAACAAAATAGATTTAAAACATTTTTGGTGAAGAATCACTCATTGAGCACTATACCTGCGGTGATAGCCAATTGAGCATTTGCCCGATTATTTACCTGCAATGATAGCCGATTGAATATTTGCCTAAGTATTTACCTGCGATGATAGCCGATTGAATATTTGCCTAAGTATTTACCTGCGATGATAGCCGATTGAATATTTGCCTAAGTATTTACATGCGATGATAGCCGATTGAAGATTTGCCTAAGTATTTACATGCGATGATAGCCGATTGAATATTTGCGTAAGTACTTACCTGCGATGATAGCCGATTGAATATTTGCCAAAGTATTTACCTGCGATGGAAGCCAATTGAATATTTTCCTTAGTATTTACCTGTGATGGTAGCCAATTGAAAATTTGCCTACGTTTTTACCTGCGATGATAGCCAATTGAATATTTTCCTAAGTATTTACCTGTGGTGGTAGCCAATTGAATATTTGCCTACGTATTTACCTGCGATGATAGCCCATTGAATATTTGCCTGAGTATCGATCAACGATGATAACAAATTGAGTATTTGTCTGAGTACCTACGTGCGATAATAACCAATACAGCATTTCCCTGAGCACTTACCAACAATGAAATTGAAATTTCAAAATAGGAATTTTAGAAGTGATAAAATGTAAGATGAAATTTTTAACGCTTTTGAGAGTCCATCTTTCATTGGACGCAGAACAATCGCGGAGGGACTTCAGTTTTCAAGTTTTTGAAAACTTTCGTGAAGCGAAACTTTCATGGAAACTTTCATGAAGCGAAACTTTCATGAAGCGTTCAACTAAAGGCAATTTTTGTTCGCGCAATAAAAGCTAACGAAAAAATAATTTACTTCAGCTGACAATTTAATCTCATAAAATGTCCCTTACACTGCGAGGGCTAAGTTATAAAATATTGCTGATTTTTAAATATGATTTAGAGACTCTTTTCTCGAACCATTCGTGCAATACTTTGTATTATGAGTTGCATCTAAAATGAATGTCGCATTAATATTGACTTTGAACTTTCAAACTTCAATTGTGAACTTGCGATGTAATTCTGAGCCTTGGTTTTTACAACATCTTTGATTTGTGCGTGATTTCAATTGCTCACTTGATGGAGGGAAATATACTTTTTACTTTTTACCATTTGCTGATATTTGGCGGAATTATTTTCTCAGTGATGATGGAAAATTCAATTACATGAAAATTTTAATTTCAGCAGAATAAATAGCTTAATTATACAAAAATGGCTAATATAGATGGATAAAAAAGCTTTAAAAAACAATTCTGACAACAAAAAACATAAGTTTTGAGGCGTTAGGCGATGGCTTTATTTTTTCAATCGAACTACGAAAAATAACTTAAAATATTGTAGTAACGTTTCAGAGTTCACGTAACCTCCACAACTAATCCCCCTTTCACTTTTTAATTTTTATTGATCATTCCTTACCTAAATTCGTTGCTTAAAAATTAATTTAAAAAGCTTGAAAATTCCGGCCTAAGCCAAACCCATCTCTGCTCTCTTTAAACAGCAAAAGTTTGACCTCTGAAGCGGGACCAATATATTTCTCAGCCCTCGATGGCGACGCAATGCTGAAGAGCAGAAAATACGGCATCTGAGATCGTTCCCTGAGTGCAAGAGTGCCGTCAAATGAGACAGGTTCGATCAGTATGCAGAATCGAAGAGTCGGGAGCGCAAAGCCTCATAACTCAGACAACGATCAGCATCAAAAAAGCGCAGAAAGGACCAGTTCACTTCACCTCACCTGCAGTACTCTTATCAGGAGCTTTCGGGGAACGCGTTCTTTTATTCTTGTGGGAGGAACGCAATCAGGTTCTTCCCACACTGAAAATGAGTAACCTAGGATCGAACTGACATGTTCAGCAACGGTCATTGGGGGAAGACGCATCGTTGGCTCCAGTGAAACGATCTTCTCTTCTTCTCAGAAGACATGATTTATGCGCAAAAACTTAAACAATGGCTACCTACAAGACGGAGAGTCCATGTGAGCAAGACAATCAGCTCTGGGAAGACAGGTGCATGGTTGAAAATAGCATGGTGACTCTGAATTACTGCTGGCACTGTCATTAAAATGATAAGCTATATAAGGGAACTATGTTAAATGCCACTTGTGCTGCGTCTAGATTCTCGACATCAGTGATGATGCAGTTTATTTATCTAGAAATCTGCCATAAACGAGGACCGCAGTAGTCATTTTTGCCAACCGTGAATTTTCTAAACATCGCTGTGTCGTACCCAGTCTCTTTACTCTATTTTGAACATGACATCATGGCGCTAAGAATTGCGCATCATATGTGTAGGCAGAGTAAATTCTCGTCATAAAAGAACCCTGGGAGTACTTTTCTAAACAATTTACCTGACTTAAACCGAAGCCATTCAATGAACCTCGACACACCTACATCGATCATCACAGCAAGAACGGTGTGGTCCCTTGAAAAGAAACCCTTCGAAAACAACGAATCCCTCAAAAAGTTTTACGGCACAATTAACCTGTTCATTAACCATACAAGCAAGAAAGGAGACCAGTTCCAGCATCAAAACTGGTCTCCCTGTCTTACACGTTGCAACACTCAGCCAGATTTGGTGTCTTGCAAAATGAACGAAGGTGGAGAGCGCGGTCGCCTGGCATCTTGCAGTTCTAACCCAAAAACTCGCTTGTCTTGTCAAGGAAACCCGTGGCCCCTCATCATTTATCGGCCACAAGAATCCAGTTGACGATTCAACGATAAGCGAAGAGGCAGGAGGGCTTCTAATTAATGATCACAGTCTTGGCTAAGCTACAATTCAGCTCAAACACTTCTCGTCCTGCCTGTTCCCAGGCACAGCTGCTGGCTTTTATCTGGTAAAGATTTTAAAGAAGTTCCTTTTTTGATATGAAATTTGGGAACGTAAATCACGGAGCATCCGGCAATTCAACAGGGTTGCCAGATACTGAAGATTTTTTGGACAAAATTTAATTATAAAAGGAAATTTAAAGGGTTTTAGCTGTAAAAAAGGCACTTCTGGCAGCCTTGTCATCAAGAGCTTAGATTTGAAGAGAGCCCTTCTTAATTTAGAGCTCTATGAATCACAGATGCTCTCTCAAGAGGTCCTGTAGAACCAATGCATTTAAAGCACATTATTTCGAGAGTATGATGAATAAAGACAAACGTATTACGCTCATTTTGATCTCGCTTCAATAATGCTACACAAACATCCGAACGTTTAAAACGAGTTCAAATGAAAAACCTTAGTCGCAATAAAATTTCGATAAAACTACACAAAATTATAATTGTTTTAAACAATTAAAACTAAAAACAATCCTAATTGCATTAGACTTTTGATATAACTGCACAAAATTCAAAACGTTTTAAACGGGCATAAATGGAAAAAACCGTGTCCATGGTTTGATCAGCCAAAACTGGTCTTTGTGAGGTAAAACTAACAGTCTATTCAGAAAAACGATAGGAGGGTCATATCAGAAGATTAACATGCAGGTACATCATTTTATGGATCGCAGCTCGTAGACGAGCGACTTAACACGACAGTAGCAGGGCCACGCTGATCGTTAAAAACGATTGAAAGTTACGACGGTTTACCGCTCAGCTAAAACAATCGATCTTGCAATAATGTACTTCCGTGTGAATGTAGAGGCTTCAGATCGTTAAAATTATAGAATATAATGACGTTTTACTTCCCAGCTAAAAAAAAACATTTTACAATTTTACTTCCGTGTGAATGTAGAGGCTTCAGATCGTTAAAAATAATCGAAAATTACGACGTTTTGCCTCTCAAATGCGAAAAGAAATTTCACAACTGTACTTCCGTGTGAATGTAGAGTCTTCAGATCATTAAAATTTATTAAAATTGGGTCGTTTTGCATCTCACATACAACAAAAAATCTTACAATCGCACTTCCGTGTGAATGTAGGGGATTGTGATCGGTAAAAAGGATTCAAAGGTAAAAAGGATTCAACTTTTTGCCGCTCAGTATAAACTATAAACGTTTTTTTCAACGTTTTTTAACGTTTTTTTTAACGTTTTTTTCCGAATGCATGCAAAGGCTTCAGATCATTAAAACGATCGAAAATTACAACGTATTACCGCTCAGTTAAAACAACTGAACTTGCAATTGTATTTCCGTGTGAAAATAAAGGTTTCTGATTGTCAAAAACGATCGAAAGTTACGACATTTTGCCGCTCGGTCAAAACCATAAATCTTGTAACTGTATGTTCTCTAGCTTGAATGCAAAATCATTGATCGTTAAAAATTATCGAAAATTATTATGCTTTATCTCTTAATCAAAACAATAGAACTTGGTTTCGTTCTTTGTTTGGAATGGAGGCATTTATGGAGGCATTTATGGAGGCATTTATGACGACTTTGCTATGAATGAAAAGCTAAATATTAAAAAAGATCAAAGAGTACGGGAAATGAATTATGTACATAATGAGATTTGTCCAGATATTCCATGCAGCCTCAAGATTTGAGCAAATCACCGGGTTTTCCCTTACGGTATACCATAGTCACACGAGGCATGATTTAAAGGTCAGAAGTTTCACCATGAAATATGACATGAATTGTATCTATCCTATTGCACTATTATACCTAATTGTATCCTATTAGGTACCTATTGTACCTAATTGTAGCTCTTATTTATAAGTCCATCTGCACACAATTTCCCCTGAGAATTCTGAAGGGAGGCGTGGAAGTATAAAAGGTTAAAAACCACTGCTGTCTAAAGTATTTTCCCCCCACAAAATTAGTTCCGTCATTGCTTGGGAAGGGAAAGAGCCACACCGACTGCCCCACCCTACGATTGAAAAACAATTGATCATTGCAATGCATGTTTTTGAATTTAGTGCAAGAGTGACATAAATTGCAGTCTATCCTCGTAAAGAAATTTGTAGATGCACTGCTTAAAAAAACGATCGTTCACCAAATTTGTATCTGATTAAATTACTGCAATTTCTTATCATTGAGAGATCGGTAAATGCGGTTTATAATTAATACAATTGTATTTTACGACACCAAAATAAATTTATGAGTTAGCTGAGTTTACATATACGGTACACAGCGAAAATCTTCAAACATTACTTGCTGGATGGCAATCTTGAATAGAAGTTCAATTAAATTTAATATTCCATAAGCTATCTTTGTTACTTACTACATTTGAAAACTATAATTAAGCCAAGCAACATTTTTTTTTGGTTTCCAGCGAAAGCAGACGAGCTTGACGCTTTCGAAAAACTCAATGGCTCTACCATTTCAAAAGTGATCGATATATTATCGCTGCAGGATGAAATACAGGTTAATTTTTTGGTAGCAGACTGCTTTAAAAAATGGCGCAATGAACCCCATAACCATAACGGTACGTCCGCTCCTTGAGTTTTAGATCAGAAGAACAGAATTATTCTACCTTCACCTACACTATCTCACTCCCTCGCAATCAGTTTTAAATACCGTATCCTTATGCTCGGGCTCACTAGTATGCTAAACGTCCGCCACCTAATCACCGGCAGGCCATAGATAACAATTTACCCGATGAATTTGGAGAGGAGTTCTACATAGCGGTAGCTAATGGGCTTGTTCTCTCTGCTCAATTATGGACTTTATCGGACCTAGAGAAGCCTAGGCTGGATGCAAGCGAGAGCCCGGGCTAGCATGCGAAGGGTAAAGTTCATTCAGGCGATTGAGACGCTTGGAAAAACTGGTCAACATTGCTTATCGTACCCTCCTCATGATCGTGTGATGTTTACTTTCTATCCAAAATTCGTGTGCAGTTAGTAAGTGTGCATCGAAATCGTTGGTTTCGAGAATAACGCTTATGGTAGAGACGTGTCATGAGATCACTTGGTTCTTCGACATGTGACATGGGCATTCCGACCCCCATGTGCAAGTAACAACTAAGGATTAATGTTAAGATGTTTTGAAAACCAATGTTGTAAACATTCATGTTTAAACTTTATTAGAAATAAACAGTTTTATTCATTTTTTCTTCTCATTTTTCACAGCGTGTATTTCATCTGATGGGATACAATAGTTCGAACTTCTTAATACGTATTACCTCAGCAGAAATATTTCCTTCCTTTAAATATTTTTAATGTTTTGGAACTTGATTGGCTGATTTTTCATCTGTAATTTATTCAATTAAAACTCTGAAGGTAGAGGATAATATAGTAGTGCTATTTTTACGTTAGGAAAAACGGATGAAAGTTTGAGATTAAATTTAGTATCGGTCTATGTACATTCACTTACTCCATATTAATTTTTTTTAATTTCACGGGTAATTTTTATTTATTTTACAAACATAAATGCGATGTTTTGAGATTAGATCTAAAACTTTACTTTTAAAAAGCTGATTAGGTTGATGTACACGACCGTGTTAGTCCAAACCCTTCAGTGTTTAGCAACGCTGAAAATGGACAATACATTTATACTTTCTGTTCAACTGTTCAACTCCATTTGCAGTGCAATTTCATATCGCACATACGATGCCAAAAAAAAGCACAAGACTTTCAAAACGCAATGCTTTTGTATTTAACAGGAAACGAAGTCTGGCAACCACGCCCTTCGAAACCAATTCGAAAACCAACGATTTTGAACGCATAACTTTTTAGCCGATTTTCTGTCGCCACCTCTTTCTTCTCTAGGTTTCATCATTTTTTGTCGGTGGGAACTGAAGGCTCTCTTTACGTTAAAAGGACGAATTTGAAGCAGGCCAAGTTACAAGAGGTTCCGAACTTGTACCTGTCGATGAAGCTATAATGTAATTATTGCGCTCAGCCAAGCAAATCGTTGATATTTCCTGTGGCATTGCATGAGCAAACTTTGGCTACTTTCTAGAAAAATAAAGCGATTTCTCAAGCGAAGAGCATCCTAAAAAGAGTCAATAAAGAGCTCGCGCTCGCAAGATGCTGTGGTTCACTGCTGTTCTACATTTTTGAGCTTATGAGTATTTCTTTGAATGCCAGGGTACCAGTGGGAGTGAGACTTTTGCTGAATAACATTTGTATACCAGGTTTCTTATGTCGTGAGATAGCTGCAGGATAACACTTATACAGAATGTCCCACAAAAACCCGAACCGAGTATTTATTTTCCCGCATCAGTAATACCATCATAATCAGTAATACCTTTTCTATAAGTTAATTTTGAAGGAAAATTTTGCTAGAAATTAAACGCTTATGGTATTCTTACGATGGCATTTCTGATACGGGAAGATAAATACTCGGTTCGAGTTTTTGTGGGACATACTGTTTACTATCTCATGTCGTGAGACCAGTTGTTGGATAACATTTGTTTTCTGGGTGTCGTACGTAGCGAGACCAGTTGCTGTGTGTGCGCGTGTGTGTATAAACGTGTGTGTGTGTGCGTGATAGTTTTAGCAACTAAATTTAAAAGCTGCAGCAATTAAATAAATTAAATGTAGCATGTATAAATAATTGCCAGTAAAAAAAGAAAGAATTTGTTCCAGTAAGTAAATGTAATAGCCCAAGCAAACGTGTAATCGTGTAAGTAGACATATTACAGGCAGCAAGTAGATATAAAATTAAGTGTAAGTAGATACTGTATAATTGGTGCAGCAAGTAAATTAATTAGGTACAACAAGTAGATTTTATAGGTGCAACAAGTGGATAAAAGAGGTGCAGTAACTAAATAAAAGAGTTGGAGCTAATAGAAATGACGTATAGTAATAGATGCAACAAGTAGATACAATAGGTGGAGCAACTACAAAGATACAAGATGTGCAGCAAGTAGATACTAAAAGTGTAAGAAGTAGAGGTAAAAAGTACAGAAAATAAACATAGCATCTGCTATAATTTATGCCGTTTATAAAACAGTTTTCCCAATCGAGTTTTAAAATAATTTCCTGAAACATCATTGCATACTTCCTGAAATGGAGCTGTCAGGAATGCGAAAATGCATGATTACAAAGCGCATGAAAAGATGCAAGCTAGAAACCATCTTTTTTTGTGAACAATCTTATATATATCGCACATTCAAAACATGTCTGTGAGCGTTGAGTCCATTGAAAATCAATCTGTCGAGACAATGGCCTCCACATCATTCTTTAAAATAGCGCAATCTCACGAGATTCAAGCACTTGATCCCCACGTGATAAATTAACTCTATGGGTGTATCATCAGGGAAAAAATTAAAAAAATGAATTCCAAAATCAAATACCAGTTTTAGTGTCGTTTCGAAAGTCTCAGTGAATTAACCTGTTTTATCAATTATTTCTAATACGTTTATAAATGACTTTCCTATGCATTATAGCAAGCGATGACATATCATCAGTGTGATGTATCAGTGTTGCACTCGTTGCAAGGATTACTGCAGTGCCGCTGAAGCATTAATGTAGACCAATAGAATTACGTACAAACGTTTCTGCAACTTGGAATTGCCTTAACCTTTCTTCTTTGAACCCGGCGCAGGGCCTTTTTTAAATAAACGTATCTGAGGACCAGCAACAATTAACTTTGAAACCGAATCCGTCAGGAAAAAAAAGTCGGAGTTTTTGTGACGTTAGAAACACATGGGGCCAGAATTTAAGTTGGGCCCGAGCATATAAATGATCTAGAAAGAAATAGAACCAACTTCTCGCACCGTAGATCCGCTTATTTCTTATGCGAGACTCAACGACCTGATCAGAAACAATGGTCTTCCCAAGAGGATCTTTGTCGCGTGATCCGATAAGCCCACTTTCTAATAAGCATACTTGCTAGATCCAGATCAAATTTGCGTGGAGTTTCCGCTTCGGTGGACTCAATAAAAGAGCAGCAAAAGCCTGCCAACAACGTCTCAATCCCAAGCCCGACCATTGCTCCCTGATCATAAAGTCCGAGATTGCGACCAAAAATCGAGCTAGGAATTCTGCCTGGAATCGGCAACCGTACACCAGTGGTGGAAGTCGCTTTTGGTCCAGAGTTTCGCGACCGTTTTCTATCTTTCAGGATGTGGCGAAGTACATGAGGAGGTGTCTGCGGTATTGGATTTGGGAACCATTCCAATATCATTTTTCAATTACCGCTCCTTTCAAAAGATTTTTGAAATGAGAACATGCACGGCGGCAAAAAGTAATAGCTGCTAAGACATGAAGATAATTTCCTGATTTCTTTGAAATCGAATGCAGATCAAATGCAAAACGGACTTAATTTTACTAGGGGTAAGATAACAGGAACTGCTTGAAAACTTCTGAAAGTTCACAGCTGAATAATCTTGAGCATTCTTCTTGCCTTCATGTCGGAATCCATTTAATGCCACTTTGGAAGCCGTGTTCGCAGATATGAAATCACCGCGACTGAAAGGAAAGATAAATGCACTCTAGTTAGCAACTGCGCTGCGTTTGTTCTAAGCTATTTTAGAGCTTTGATAATCCTCTTAATTTTCAGGATTTTTTTTGCGGATCTAAAGAATTTTGGGCTGCAGTTAACAGTTAACGCATTCAATTTGCTTCCTAGGCCTTTGTAAGCTCTGGCCTTAGATTTGTGTACGGATTTATTGGAATAACTTTCTCATTCGTAATAGGCTGAAACTGATTAATGAATTTAATGAAAGTAAACTAATATGCATTATTAATGATACAGAGAGATAGGAAAGGCGCTAAGTCATGTATAAAATACTACCACGAATTTTCAATCCAAGAAAATATTGTAACAAAATGATACCATACCCATTCAAAAAACGGCGTTGTAACAATGTCATTATTCACGTGATGAAATAATCGAATAAATAATCTTAATAATATCAACTTGCACGCCATCTTTACCGTAGCTCCTTGACTTAAGCTTTCGTAAGTCCAATTCAGGCTCTGGAGGTGACGTAAAGAGTCCTTGTCTCATTCTTCAGCGCTGGCAGTCTCTCTTTATCAGATTAATTTTTTACGGAAGGCAAATAATTGACACTAAGCTTACACTGGATCAGTTTTTGCAGCTTGCGTATAATCTAGTTTCGAAAGGTTAGCCTACCACCTCTCTCTCGTTTTGGGGAGAGACTTGCCTTTTTAACCTTTAGGAAGACGCATTAGGACGGACCAAAACAGTGTTTGAATGTCCCTCTCGGCGTTGACGAAGAAAGAAGGTCATGCAACATTGGCTGCTGGTCGACTTCAGTGTTTTGTCATGTCTGAGTTTGTAAGTGGGAGTTGTGACACTCGTAGTTAGATACATTGTTCTCGGAGCCGGCGAGCGTCAATGCACTGCAACCGTACGATCTGGCGTACTACAAACGTACAAGCTGGCCTTCCACAAACGTACAAGCTGGCCTTCCACAAATGTACAAGCTGTCGTACCACAAACACACAAGCTGGCGTACTACAACCGTACGAACTGGCGCTACTGCAAGTAGGCAGTAGTGTCTGTGATGGTGCTGGTTCAAAAGAAGAAATGAGAATATTCCGTTTCTATTTGAATTTTTTTTTACCTCTTGTTAGACGATGGTAAAGCTGTCTTGTTTATATTATGTATGAAATTCTGCTATCCCAGAAATTCTGCGACATCAGATAATTCTGCTACACCAGAAATTCTGCTACACCAGAAATTCTGCTACACCAGAAATTCAGCTACACCAGATAATTCTGTTACACCAGATAATTCTGCTTCACCAGATAATTCTGCTACACCAGATAATTCTGCTACACCAGATAATTCTGCTTCACCAGATAATTCTGCTACACCAGATAATTCTGCTACACCAGATAATTCTGCTACACCAGAAAATATCATGAGCCACTTTTCGAAGCTTCACTCGTCAGCCTGATTGTCTGTGGCAAATTATCACATAAATACCACAGAAAAAACATTCTCACATAAATACCACAAAATAAAACTCGCTGTATTCGGATTCTACCTTTGAGCATGCCAACAAAAACTGCAGATGTTTATCCAACATTCCAGTATTCGTAATAACGCCAATTTTAACATTGAAGTTCGTTCTCTAAGCTGGTGCTTTTTCTTTTTGTTTTGCTCTATATGTTCACAAGATGTTCTTCAATTCAATGGTCATGAGATTATAGTAAATGAAGGTCAAAAATTTTAACTCCATTGTTATTCGTTGTGAACAAAGGTTTGTATAATAAGATGAGAAAACCAACTATGTAGGAACAGATTTGCAAATGTATGTACCTTAAGCTACATATTTAAGGAAAATTAATGATTGTTTTCAAAATATTCACAGGTACCTGGTGGCGTATAATGAGCAAGTATTGTTTCGCTAAACTGATGCATCTTATGCAATGCAAATGCTGCAGAGCTTAGAAGCTAACATAGCGTATGTACACTCAATACAAATACAAGATAAATGTAGAAAATTTAAGAACTTGAAATGAGGATTTGAAAGTTTCAGCTCCACACACGCTCACAAAGTTCATCCGCATAAGCCGATGCTTGCTAAACGTTATTAAGGAAACTCTTAGACTTCTTTCTATGAATATCTTGTTTGGGTATAAACTTTTTTTCCCACAAAATATCGGAGTAAACTTTTTCATTCATTGTCTAATAAAATATCCGGACAAAAGATCCCAGTAAATTGCACCTTTCACAGATTCTTAAAGATGATTATTCAGATTTACTATTCATTAATATTATTAAATACTATTTATTTAATTTCTCTTCCCTTTCGGAAGTTGAGGCGATAATTAGTGAAATATCGCCCTAATCTAATATCACCAATACATTGCAAGGAAAAAAGTTAACGGACTAAAGCTTTCGTGCTTCCGAGATGTAGCAGTGCATTCCGTATCCCACAAAAAAATTGTATACTGTGTAGAAAACGCAAACAGGACCAATTAGAACACAGCCCTTACGCAAGTCAGTTCATTGCATGGCTGCAGTGTTTCCACATGATAAAAAACGTCTTTTCAACATGCCTGTAAAACGAAAACGTACTTTTGCTTCCACTTCAAATAACATCAAATTACACGACTGATTAAAAATTATCTCGTAAATTACACGTAAAACTCCCGTAAGCCTGCTAATTTTCTCGAAGCTTCATGATTCATTTATAAAGTTTCTGGAAATTATTCGTGCGGATACTTGTCATTTCATGGTGATATCTTAACTAGAAATACTGCAAGAAGCAGGCATCGACATCAGTGGTGAGTCAATTATACGTAGATTGAATGTTCCCAGAAATTTTGCATCAAAATATTTCTGTATTTTTCCAACTTGATATCAATTACCTTTGAAGCAGTATTCAGCAGAATTCAAAAGTTGCCCATTTTTGTCCATGTTAACAACTTTATGGCGAAAACAACTCGATATCGCAACACTGGAACTCGAATATTCGTAAGCAGGTTCCCTTAGTTAAGCCAAGCCGTCGTAAACCGTTAGATGAGCTCGCTGCTTTGACAGCAAGAAGCTTTATTCTTGCAAAAATGAAAGTAATGTACATGTAGATCGACTGATACCACGAACATCGGTCCTGCTGCATGAAAAACTCAATTAAATCTATCCGTCTGAGCCTTATTACGTCCACTCCACGCACCTGACATCCTAACATTCTGATCACCTTGAAGAACTCGGCAATTTCCAGGTGGACAGATGGGCTCTCTTCGAGCCCAGAATGCTCGAAATTCTTGATAATAGGAATTATCACCTCACCATTTAGCTCCTTTTGTGCCGCAATTGCGCTTACAATTTATTACCGCGCTTCGGATGAACACCTACGCGATTTGAAAATTTATTGGGCTGTGACCTAGTCTACGGCTTGCTAATACATGAATGCTAGGAGACGATTTCAAAATGAAGAGTTGCATGAGAAACCTTCAAAATCTTTCTGCAATACAACTTCAAGTACTAAACTGCGAAATGATTTCTTGTAAAACGGAATCTGAACTAAACGAACTTCAATCCCGCCAAAATCGGCAACAATCTACAACACAGCCGTAAAAGAGGCTGATCTGCATTTAAATGGCCCCTAAAACCTCCAGTTTATTACCTGCAACTCCTACTTTTGCGACAATAATCCTTAATGAAGACGGGAAGTTCGGGTAAATTTGCCCTAACTTAACAATCGCTGGGTATGCCGGGGAGAAGAGCATGGCATTTTATTCAATCGTAACCCTTCAGAGCGGGTGATTGATTGTCATCTCGTTTCTGAAGTAGAGCGTAGCCCTGCAATAATGAGAAGAATTCTTTACGTGCAAATTGCGAGCTGATATGCTCCTCAGTCGCGAGGAATCTCTATCGAAGAACCAGCCCACTCTCGCCCCCAAGCGCAGGTGTGCAAAGCTCAGGAATTGCTACTGAACAAAATAAATGATTCCTAAAACATTCCTATGAATAATCTTCTGATATCTCCTTGAATTCATTTCAAATATCTCGGAAACTAACAACCAAATTACAGGTGAAGCATGTAAAGGGAGGAATAATTCCCTTTACCCAGAACATTGAAATATTCATAATTAAATCGCTCAAATAATTCGATCTTTATTTGAGACATCACAGACTGCGGCTGCACAAAAAGTTGGAAACCAATTAAACCGGAAAACGAAGTTGAATCTAGAAGAGGAGTCTTCCTGATTACACCACCTATTTACAACGTCGATAAGGGCAGTGCTAGCATTTTTTTCAAGTGTAATCTAGCGGTCATTATGCTCTTTCCAGAGGCTTGGTTGTTGCGATATCAAGTGGCCGATCGCCTCTTATTTGTTCTGGGGAGCATTGCAGCACAGCTCCTTATCGACAACACCGCTAACCCTGCCATTAGAGACGTGCGAAAAGCTTCGGCTCCACCAGGATTGGTACTTGCGCAGCGTTCAAATCACCAGCCCCGACGATGTCGATCGCAGGTCTTACTTTTACAGCTCCTTTCCTGCGACACGTTTTACTGGGATTGAAACGCCCTGCAGATTTAATGATCGATGATTACACAGATGTGCCTTGTGATGTAGCTAGATTACACCCTTGTTGACATGCTCAATAAGGATGCTAACTTCCCTAAAAACTTGCCAGGTTCGCAGTGGCTGAAATAGACCCTCTGAAAAAGTTTGCGACTTTGAATTCTGGGTTGAAATTTTGTTTGATTTATTGAATGAAATGTCATGCGTAGGAAAACGCTTTCGATGCATTGCATGACGCCGTATCGAAAGATCTACGATGATAGAATGCGAAGGTCATTTAGTGGTCTTTGGTTGTCAGTGTATGTATGTTACTTGGTGTTGAGGGAACTTACTTGCTGAAGATGTGATCATAATTCCCCTGAATTTCCAAGGAAAGAATGATTATACCAGTCTTCATTAAAAAATTATCTGAACTGAAAGAAACTTGAAGGGTTTTTAAGGATATTTTCGTTTCGCCAATGGGACGATCCAAAAGATTCCGTATTGTGATTAGTTCAAGCGTGATGCTATATATCAGTACTCTTCGCTCGACTGCTGTATAACAAGAAAAAATCCGTTATTTCTGTGATCGCATTGGGATCTGAAAAGAAATGGAGTGGGCAACGGTGAAAAATGTCACTATACGGTTCTGAGCGTAGAATCCTTCTCACTTACCGTACAGAATTGTTTGAAGAAATGCGTAATTATCGACCTAGACAGAGTACCAAAACTTGAAAGTTTGAGAACTTAATCCTATGGCGAAATTAAACGCCTTCCGACATCGAATTGCGAGTTCCATTCTCATTAATTCGCTGTAGGCTTAAATTAATGTAAAAAGTGAACTCGAAAGCAAATCAGGACTTTTAGTCGAGACTAGCTAATGGAAAGTTTATAAAACATGCAATACATTTATGCGTTTTAAATCATTGACTGCAAGTATTTAATGTGGATTATATATTTTAGGTGCATAAATAAAAAATTCGAATGGGGAACTCCGAGTGTTGGCATGGCCTTCCGCTTAAGCACTTCACTAACCAGATTTTACATCTTCAGTTAAAATGATACTTGAGAACTTAGAAATGTAAATAAGCGACTTGTTTTAGAATTTAAAACTTCTCAGCAGCCCGGAATAACATTTTAAACAAGTAAGCATAAGATGAAGCGTGAGTAATTTATAAAGTACATACTGAAGATATCGGAGGAACAATTCTAATTTAATGAATTAAATTGAAACTTAATGTTGTTTTATTTGCATGAAGTATGGGAAAATAAGGAAAGATTTTTTTTCAAATTGCGGCAGTGTTTAAGCACGCTCCATGATAAGGCCGTTAGGAATAAATAAAATTGTAAGACGAGAATAATCGGAAAGTGACCAACAATAGCACTCAGCAGTGGAACCGAAGGTTTTTTTTGCATTTTAGTTGTGAATAACGTTTGTGAAACCTTTGTTTCTGAGCGAAAGCTCTCCTGAGAAGAGAATGTCCCTAGGGCGAATTCTAACCGAGCTTTTTATGTCTGGGCAGTTTAAGCGAAAGATTGAGATGCTTTTCATAATTATTCGCCGGATGAAATCCTGCTCAATTTCCAGGTTTTGTGCTCCTGCGATTCTATAATTGCGCACCTAAGAACCGTGAAACAACCGCAAAAACGCCTTAGCGCTCAACCTCACAATGAAAACATGGCTACAAATAAGTTACAACGAAAGTTTGTACGCAAGAGTTAGCAGAGGCGAAATGAGATTTGTAAAAGGGCAAACAACCAGTAGGAGACGTAGCACTTTAGTTAATGTGAATTTCACAGGCAATTAAAATTGTTTTTATAAAGATTTGCACGACAATATGTGCAAAAAGAAAATAGGAAGGGCGTGTGAAACCTCATCAGAAATCTTATCGCACTTCTGCGATTCCAGCAAGGGACAAAATTCATAAATCGCAACGACATTCAGTGCGTCAATTCACTCCTGAAATTATTGCGGAGAGACGTACGATTGGCAAAATTTGATTAATTGATTGGTTGGTTCCACTGGCTCAAGCACTGTAAGAAAAAAATTTTCTGAACGTACAACAATAATTTTAAAATTTCATTACACTTTAATTTGTACGCTTTAACGATTCCAAAAATTTCAGTTTGGATACTCTTGAAATAACATGTGAGAAACGTTATTTAAATGCGCAAAGGGCTTGTCCAAGGAAAGTATTCGGATATTTTTGATCATTAAATTTTGTCGCAATTTGTTCAACTTAACGCAATTAATTACCGCAACTTTCGAGCTCACTGATCAAAAATTAGTGCTCAGAAAGATCGAAAAAAAAATCATCGTAGGAAAGAGTGCAATTTCTTGCAAGTGGTTTGTAATTATCATTAGATGACATAAAAATGAATTACGAATAATACATGGGAAAAGCGCTCAGAACTAAGACATCCACTGAGAAATTCTCTCAGAAGATGAGCAATTCTCTTACAAGAAGAGCAATTCTCTCACATGAACAGCAATTCTCTCACATGAACAGCAATTCTCTCACAAGAACAGCAATTCTCTCACAAGAACAGTAATTCTCTCACAAGAACAGCAATTCTCTCACAAGAACAGCCATTCTCTCACAAGAAGAGCAATTCTCTCACAAGAACAGTAGTTCTCTCACGAGAAGAGCAATTCTCTCATAAGAAGAGCAATTCTCTCACAAGAAAAGCAATTCTCTTACAAGAAGAGCAATTCTCTCACAAGAAGAGCAATTCTCTCACAAGAAGAGCAATTCTCTCGCAAGAAGAGCAATTCTCTCACAAGAACAGCCATTCTCTCACAAGAAGAGCAATTCTCTCACTAGAACAGTAGTTCTCTCACAAGAAGAGCAATTCTCTCACAAGAACAGCCATTCTCTCACAAGAAGAGNAAAACAGCAATTTTCCCACAAGAACTGCAATTCTCTCACAAAAACAGCAATTCTCTCACAAGAACAGCCATTCTCTAACAAGAAGAGCAATTCTCTCACAAGAACAGTAGTTCTCTCACAAGAAGAGCAATTCTCTCACGAGAAGAGCAATTCTCTCCCAAGAAGAGCAATTCTCTCACAAGAAGAGCAATTCTCTCACAAGAACAGTAATTCTCTCACAAGAACTGCAATTCTCTCACAAAAACAGCAATTCTCTCACAAGAACTGCAATTCTCTCACAAAAACAGCAATTCTCTCACAAGAACTGCAATTCTCTCACAAGAAGAGCAATTCTCTCACAAGAACAGTAGTTCTCTCACAAGAAGAGCAATTCTCTCACAAGAACAGCCATTCTCTCACAAGAAGAGTAATTCTCTCACAAGAACAGTAGTTCTCTCACAAGAAGAGCAATTCTCTCACGAGAAGAGCAATTCTCTCACAAGAAGAGCAATTCTCTCACAAAAACAGCAATTCTCTCACAAGAACTGCAATTCTCTCACAAAAACAGCAATTTTCCCACAAGAACTGCAATTCTCTCACAAAAACAGCAATTCTCTCACAAGAACAGTAATTCTCTCACAAGAAGAGCAATTCTCTCACAAGAACTGCAATTCTCTCACAAGAAGAGCAATTCTCTCACAAGAAGAGCAATTCTCTCACAAGAAGAGCAATTCTCTCATAGAGAATAACTTTTAGCTTGAACTCTGCACTCATTGCGTCCAAAATTTAAATTTCAATCTTGCCGCCAGTTTCCACTCAAACCAAAACTGCTGACCCGGGTGCATGATGGGTCTCAAGTTAAATTTTCTCAAATCAGCTCAGTAACGACAATATCGATAGTACTTCATCTTGGGACAACCAAACACATCCAACGAAGTACGCATTCTCACATTATCAATGCAAAATCTCCGTATTTTATGAATTGAAAACCCTATACTTAGAACCCAGCCAGCCACCAGTGTGGGCCTGGCCTGCAGTTGCAATATCATTTCACGGACATAAATAATGAAGACACGTCCAAGTCTTGCTGGGCAGCCTAACCCCATGACTGGAAGCGCGAGGTCGTGATGCAGAAACGCTACCGTGACGCGCGTTTGGCCAGTCGTGCGTAGCTCAGAGCACGCTTCCTTATTTCTGCAGCTCGTCATTTCAGAGTCTCTAATGCCCAGCTTGGGCCTCGAGCACAATTATTCCCTTGATTATCGCCTTTATTCCCAAAGTAATGGCCCTCTTCTACTCAGAACCCTAGATCATTCGGTGCTCAAGAAGACCCGAACAGACTTTTTTTGGTGGTTCTCCGTCTTTCCTTCGGCACGATTTCAGCGACGTTGATGGCGATCAACACGGCCATAATTCAGTTCAATCTCCTGCAAGACGCGTGCGGGAATGGCGGAAAAAAATTGCGAAGTTTGATTGTGGTAAAGAAGAGTTTGAAGAATGCGGGCGATTATTCGGTCATGAAAAATTACAAGACGCCAATCGAGAAGGATATGGAGGGGAAGAAAAGAAGGGAGTCGTGCGAGAAGACTACCGCTGATTGAATGTAGTGTGAGCGATCAATCTAGAACTGATACCTCAAGCAATTTTACCCTTCGCTACAAAAACCAGCATTCAAAAAGTGGAGCGGTGTGTTGCAGAACCTGGAAAATGCCGAGCAGGCGGCTGTGTTACAAAACTTTAAATAATTTACAAGTTAGTCTCAGTAAACACTTCAACTCTTTCAATAAATTATTGCAGCATACCGAGTATATGCTGCATACTGATAAAGTTTGCCGCTGAATTATTATTTTAGGCATTGATAATCTTTATTGACTCAATGACGAAAATCCACACAACAACATGTAACTGGTGTAGTGCTCGGAAAATATTTCAGTGTCTGCTTAAAAATTTGCATTGTTGAGAAAACGCAAAATGAAAGTCTGCTTGCTATGAATTGAAGCAGTAAATTGGAATTCAAGAATAAGAACCTCCTGTCCATGGTTTTACAGGCAATTTTTCGATTAGTAGGGAAACCGTTGTGATTCCAATACGTTTGAAAATCAATTCAAGACAATACTTGATTTCCTTCGAAACTGACTGTGAAAAGGAGAAAATATTCAATTATTGACTAATGGTCTGCTCTAAATTGAAAATAGGATGTAGAGAACGGGATATATACATCAACGTAACCGTTATGATGCGCTTTGGGCACTATGGTATGATGAAATCAAACGATTCAATTCGCTACAGACCCAAGTCAAGGTAACAGAAAGGCTGATTTACTTCGCTGACCCAAAATTCTATGTGTGGAAACACAAGTTCATTATTTTAGGCCAAACACAGCAAGAAAAAAACTACGCCACCCGATGCGTGGTACAACAAACTGGGAAAAAGTAGTTATCGCATATTCGCACCCTAGCTCTCGCCAAGAAGGACGATTTTTTTGATGAAGATTTACAAGTTTTTCGCGCTCAGTGATAGCGCGGCATCGCCGTAAACTGAGTTAGTGTCAGGGGTACAATGTGATCAAAACATAAATTACCCAGAAAGCCATTTCTTAAAGGTCGTCAGTGTCCTCAAGTTGTATCTTTTGCAGCTATTTAGGAAACAAAAGCTTTATGCATCAACGTTGGAGCCTTTGAATTCGAACACATACATCCTCTTAAGCCCTGAATATTTTCATGTTTTTCTGCAGTCTCCACAGTTTTCGATAGTTGGTTCGCTTTGGTGATTTCATAGAGCACCGTTTTTAGACTTGATCCAGTTTTTTAACTCTACGAACTGTCCCACGTAAACTATAATTCAATTTTGAATTTCGGTCACAAAATTTCTTATGAATAAACTGATGAATATTCTATCAATACAGCACAGCGAAGTCTTGTAGTTTTGAAAAAAACTCAATGGGAAACAAAACGTCGTCGTATGAAAGAACTGAAAAACAGTCTCAACGAACCAGAAAAGCGAAATTCACAAGACTAAGGTCAATCAAAATCTGCTGCAGTTTCAGTTCTTCAATTATTCTTCTAGAAGCTAAAGTGAAATTCATCGAGAGACCCAGCTTTTAAAATGAATAAAACGGGCACGCAAAATGCTTCAAGACGTTCGTGAGAAGAGGTTCAAGAATCAAGAAGAAAAGTTTCAAAAAATTCTACACTAAATGCTACCCGCGCTTTATACAATGATTAAAATAATCTGCTTATCCCGGTGGGGTTCACGCAAAACAACGAGCCCGATGTCAGGCTAATCAACCGTTTGCAGTAAGGAAACGCCTGGCGTTTTTATTTGGGGTTCAAGCAAATTAATTGGCAGCCATCATTCGCGAGTTTTAGCAAAATCAAACTCGTTAATTGGTTGGACTGAGGCCGACGTGGACTGAAGGCTAACTTTAACTCTTAAGAACGTGAATTTGATGCTGAATTCGACGAGAGAAGCAAAAAATATTGAGTTTATCATGAGTTATTATCATCATTCAACAATGGATTTTTCCATCGAAAACGCGGCGGTTTTCATGGAATCCTGAGTAAAGTCTGAAAAATAAAATTAAGTCTCAGAAAAGTCACTTTGAGCCCTTTGAGGTCTAGACACTGAAACGTCGGTGAGCAGCACACCCTAAATTTTTTTTCTGAGACACCAATACATCGGTGTGACGATGCTTACTTCCCACTCATAAACCCAACATAACATTAAGGCTCTAAAATAAAGTCACACCTGACCCTTAAGTCCAAAGTTGGTCATAATTCAAAATTTGGTTACTGAGCCCAGAGAAAGAGATTTTCCTCTTGGGGAAGTCAGGGTTCAATGGGTAGTGGGTTGATATTTGTTCTTAACAAAGATTCCAAGCACAATCCCGTCTCCCATCATCTCAGGGAAATTGTTTATCTGGGAAGAAGAAAGATCTTATCTGGATTGCGCTTCTCATTGCTTTAAATGTAAATACTTTAGTGCGTGTACAAGTAAAGAAGAATTTCTGCATTTCTTCCAAACCTGAACCCCTTGGGGGAATTTTTTCTTTAAACTTCAGAGCACTAGAAGTTCAAATGTTAAAACTCTCACAAGATTAAATTAACCCCAAGCTTTACATCTCTTCTTTAGATCCTTTACGTCTGCAAGCACCTGCTCAGACCTATAAATTTTAAAAATAAAAGTACGGATTCAATTGAAAATATAAAAACACGTTCAAATTATGCACTGCTTCCCTATTAAATTAACAGGAAAAATACCCAGTCATTTTGGCTCTATTGAGATCCCCTGAGAAGTTTCGGAGCACCCAAAGCACACACGCTCGTGGCGCCTTTCGTCGCGCCCCGGCGAGCAGCCACCAGGGAATGCCTCGAGGAATCCAGAAGTTTGTGATTGGTCTTTTGCGGCATTTTTTCCGCTCCAGGGAACACTACTTGATTTCATAGATATTTTTGTAGTAAGCCACTATCATTAGGACACGCATCAAGTGCATTTGGCCTCCAGGTTGTGAATGAAAGATTGAGGTATTCATGAAGCCAGCGTTGCGCATCTCTTAAGTAGTGGTCTTAATCGATGCATTTTGAGGTTTGGCTCGATGAATATATTTAGCCCACAAATATCTTTTCTGAAATACGTAAGAAGCTGTAGGTTTCGTCTGCGGTACATTATAAGCTTTACGTTTTCATTTGCGGGGGCAGAAAATCTTTGCAATTAATGAGGCTGTTTCCTTGTGAACGCTAAAATATCGCCATATTCATACATGAAATTTCAATATTACTATTTTTTTAATTTACAAAGCATCCGTTGTTAAGAGAACTTTCTCTTCTCACATTTGAATATGAGAGAGCAATGCAATTTTTCTTGAAATTTAAGAAGTATTAGTAAAATAGATAACTTTTTTCACATTTGAACATGTGATGAAAATACTATTTTCTTTCAATTCACAAAAGCATCAATTGGTCCGATGATCCTTTCGTATCACATTTGAACACGTGATGACAATACTATTTTCCTCCAATTTACAGAAACCTCAATGGTTAAGATAATCATACCAAAGAGGTATGCCTGACTGATTGTGCACAGCACTTCATAGCCGTTATTATTTTCACCGTTATTTTTCGGTTCTATTCAATTTCATTAAAAATAATTATCAAGTTTATCTTTTGGGGAAGCAGCTATTCTTTACAAGTTTCTGGTAACCGTATTGAGTGAATGTACTTAGTTTAACAGGAGAAACTTGCCTCTATTATAATGCTAATACAATTAGAACAACTCTGACAACAACCAAATAAGGAATTCGCAATTATAGTCTCACTTAACGATTTCCTTTCACTCCTAAACTTTCAACATTATTCCCTGATGTCGCAGAAACCAAATCTAAAATGGCAGTGAAGTGTAGACTGTCAAGAACAATTTATTTCTTTGTGTGTCATGTATTTTTCATTAAACATTTATTAATGAACATTCCTAAACTAAGGAGAACTTGGCCTTGAGAAAGCATTTGCAGGTTTTTCTCTATTTCTTTAGTCCAAAGATTGATATTTAACACCCACAACCAATAAAAAAATTCATGTTAAGACGCTTTAAAGCAGGTTAAAATCTCTTTCTTTCAAGTTCCGCCTAAAAGGGGAAAGGCTTTAGAACCACCATTGAATTAATTTTCTAGAGGTTTAATACACTGCTAAAATCTTGACTGTAACGTGGCATTGAATACTTCAATAATTTTTGCTGCTTTCCGGGGGATCATAGATTTTCAAAAAAGATTTTCGCGGTCAGATGTTACCATAAGCTGGTTTTTCAGTACTGTTTTCCGAGTTCCGCTTTCCTATTAATTAATCATAGTTTTGCCTATCTTTGTTCAATATTTATACTTCTCTTCTTCCTGATAGTTAATCATTTTTTCCTTCCTATAGCTACTCTGTTCTTTATTGTGATCATTTTTTCCTTATTCTTCAAAGTTATTCTTTTCATTCTCCTTTTTGCCATTCCTTCAACTTTGAAGAAGTTTTTTTTTGCTCTGATAAATAATCATTCCCTTTCATTTTCTCAGCTTTCTTCCTACCGTAAGTAATGTCAGCTTTACATCATGAATGATTTCATGAATATTTCTCTTGCTATTATATTCATTTTTATGCCAGTTTTGGGATCAACAGTCTTTAAAAAGATAAAAATACATGCCTTAAAAAGCTTTTCAAGCTAAAGTTTCTTCGCAAAAATTAGAACTTTAAAGAAATGTTGACGAATAAAAAACTGAACTCATCTCTTGATGCGATTCACAATCACGAAACCTTGTTGATTAAATAAATTTGAATTCGAATTTTACGTCAGTGTGGTCGGAATACGATACTGTTTTTATTCTCATATCTCGAAAAACTAAATAACAGAGCTTTCCATGAAAACATAAAATCCTAACTCCTCCTTATGCTCGCAGCCGCCATGCAGCCAAAAATGTTCCTCGGACTCCGTCCCCTGAGGTCTGAAAATCGTTAAATTTTATGAATCCCACAAAAGTCTTTTAGTGCCTCGGATGAATGCTTGGAAAGAAGTCGAAGCAGTTGCCACTGGCTGTCATATTTTTATTGTATTCTGGACCCACACGCTTGCAACTTATTAAAGCTTGTAGTTCATGTTTTTCTCTATTCAGAGCCTATAGTTATAAAATTAGAGAAGGGATTATTATAAATCAACGAAGCATGCTCGGTAGTTGGACCTGCGTTTGGTGTAAAATAAGATATCTTATTTCAAAAAACTGAATGCAAAAGTTTGCTAATGAATGCTAAAAAGTGAATTGGACTGCTATCGAAAATTGCGCTCTGTATTTCTCACGCGGAAGTCTCTAATTTAAGCTCTCTGTAATGAGCAGGAATGTTTGTTGTCTTCACCAGATGTTGAACTGATGCAAAATCCAGCGCAGGTTAAAAATTTTTACTGAATTAGCCTAAATGAGGAAGTAACAACAAAGTATAATAACTTGAAAATTTTTATAATAATGTAATAACATAAAAATTACCTAAATTTTTTTAATGAATTAACTTAGATAAGGATGTAACAACAAAATATAGAACTGAACTAAAATAACTATCTCCTGTTCGCAGAACTACAGGCTTAGGACTGAACGAATAAATGCTGCACAATCAATGATAAAATAAATTTCAATATTAATTAATTTAAAGGAATTTAAATGACTCAGGTAAAAAGGTTCACATTTAACTTCAATTTTCGGGAACTAAATGAAAAAACAACAACAGTTTTTTGAACCTGTTAACTAACCATCAAACAAATGGAAAGTTTCTACTTCTCGATGCGTTTTCAAATCCTCCTTCCAACTTTGCAATAATTTTATTTTACGTATTAAATTAATCCCATTTCATTCAGACGGATCACATGAAAAAGAAGTCAACTCGGCGCTTACGCCATCTTGTGGACTTGATCTCAAAGATGTCTTTCTACCTAGCTCCATCGAACGCTTCCGAGGCTTCGAACTGGATTAAAGCAATGAAGAACAAATCGTGAGGGAAGAATCTAATTACAAAATAGTTTTTAAATACGTAGCTCATTTAGTTTCTTTGATTTGCGTCGATATTATAAAAACTTTTTTATCCTTTTCTCAGTTCATTGAAAGTTGCGTTAGTAACTTCAGTCTTTAAAGCGATGACAAAATTTTTATCAATAGCTATACACCAATTTTTACGTTACTGAACATAGGTGTGATTTTCGAAAAAATAGTTGGTAAAAAATGATACTCCTATTAATAACGTATTTTCCTCATCAATGATGACAATTAACGCGGCTTTTGATCCCAAAAATGAACGACTTAAGCCATTTAAAATCATATATCATTTCTTCATTAATGGGTTTAATGAGGGAACACAGTGCTCTCTATTTTTCATAACTTTAAAGAAACATTCGAAAGTTTGGATCACAATACACTTTGTCTGAGCTTACCTCTAAGACAGGGGTTCCAAGCCTGGGGTGCCAGACGATATTCCAGGGAGTGCTAGAAGATTCCAGGCTTAAAAATAGGATATCGGCTGCATGCTGGCATTTTTATTTCAGTGGGTCCGAGTTTCAAATGAAATTTCTTTAGGAGCGCGGGGCTAGAAAATGGCTGGGAATCCCTGCTCTATAGTATAAAAAGTCTTCCTCATTGATGGTTCAAATCCTTACTCTCAAACCATAAGAAATGTGTAGCAATTGGCAATATTACTTCATGGCTGCAAAACATAACTCAAAGAGTCCCTCAAGGATCTGTCCTCGGGCCTCTTCTATCTCTCGTTTTTAGAAACGATGTGGGGGAATTTGCCCCTTTCTTTAAATTTACACTGTTCTTGGATGACAGTACATTATAATCAAGTTTCTCTCTGCAACTTGATTATAATAAACCCCAGTAATTAATTACATCATAGACCCCGAAAACTGAATAAATCAGGAATTAAATAGATTTTTGCTCTGGCTCATAGAAAATAAATCAGTATAAATATCAACACGACACAAACTATCCTTCTACACGAAAAAACTCCTCTTCTTAACGTTTTATTGTGATTATCAGAGAAAAATTCAATAGGGAAGCTGGAAATTTATGGGAATAATGAATGAGAATTTAGCCTTCAAAAATCATATCAATCAAATACGTAAACAGCTGTCCAAATCAATCGTAATTTTACTTAATACCCTTGGTGTTTTTATGTATTTATTTATAAATGTGTTTGATGTCCCCTGTCACGCTCTTAATTTAAGGATGCTTATTGACCGTATCTGTGATACGAGTTTCACCAGTGCACAAGCAGAAGAATATTTTACTCGCGGGTACCATTAGGATGGATATATTTGTTTGTCGTGAACATCTGGGAAATTTATTCAAGGAAAATATTGAATGCTGTCATTTTTGACGGGCTGTTTACACTAGTTTAACATAGAGTCAAGCATATCTTATAAACATAACACTAAAAATGCTTTACAGTTCACTAATCCACCCGTATATTCAGTACGGCATCGAAGCCTTGTATGGCACAGACAAACAGAATGCATTAACATGGCAAAAAGCTAATAGAACTATCTCCAGCTTAAACCCACACAAATGATTCATTCGAGAACCTGATAGTTCTGGAACTGTCTGATTACGACCGATTTTAAGTTAGAAATTTTGTGAACAAAATACATGATAATAACAAAAAATTGATTTTTGATATTTACTTAATGCCCAACCTGACTACCATGACTACTTGACGAAGAAAAACTAAGCTCATACTCCCTCATTATCAAAAGCCAGATCACAAATTATATATCTGTTCGCTGGCACTCAATTCTGGAATTCCATATCTACTCACAATTGCGATGCCCCACCTCCTCAACCTTCAGAAATAGGCTTGAATTTGCATGCTCCCAAACTACTAGACAAAAGGAAAATAAATAAAGAGAAAATTACTAGTGGGCGCCGACTTAAAATCTAGCAAAGTTTCCTTTCTGGACTTCATTTTACACCGTGAAAAATTTACGATCTCAATGGATAGGATTCTACGCTTAGAATGGATTCTACGGTCTTAATAGAGCGTACCTGTACGCTCTTAGGAGGATCTTGATAGGATTCTACGCTCTTAATGGGAGGATCTTAATAGAATTATCCACTTTTAATAAAAATATCTTTAACAGGATTCTACGCTTTTAACAGGAGTATCCCTTTACCTCACTATTCTACAAATGGTAAGACTTAGCCTCCATTAATATAGAGCAAATATTATAACACAACCAGGAATAACGAGGAAGAAAACAACGAGTAAGAAAAATGTTGACCAAAATATCAAACTGTACCCTCTCTCAGCTTGAAATTAGCAAATTAGTCTTTTATGCTCACATAAAAGTCATCTCGCGTTATTTTATTCGAGAGATTGTTGAAATATTTTGGAACTAAAAATACACTAAAACAATAATGAAACCAAATCGCAAAAAAATATCTCTCGAATTTCCCAACAATTTTCTAAAACATGTGTATAGACATATCTCACTGAATTCACTGAAATTTTTATTGAGTAACAAGCGTTTAAGCACCTCGTTTTTAGAGTGATTGTAGGTTTCGGCTGAACTACCCAAAAAATCGCCTGGCCTACATTAGAAATTGCCTATGGATGGGAGGAAACGTAATTGAAGGACGGCATCGATTGTTTTACCCTCAGCGGGAATCACGACGTCTTTTGTTGAGCGGTCTTCGCTTTTTTTTGATCTTTCGCTCCCAAATCTGGGCGATTATGAAAAGCCAAACTCTGCCTACCATTCACAAGCAATAATTCTCAATTTTTCTACCAGGTTCTTTCAGTGTACTCGTGAATGGCATTCTCTGCTCCGGGAAAAACAAAGCTCATTGCTGATGAAAATCAAATTTTTTCAAATCTCAGTCACTCGAAGATTTATTTTTTTTAGCATGGAGTGATCAAATAATGTTTGAGCATTCACAGGAAAGTCTTTGCTATTCATATTAAAAAAACTGATTCGTTTGTTGATTTCTTTTTGAACAAATCTGCTTTTAGATCGATATTTTCAAAAACTATCCTCAGAATGTAAAGAATTTTAATATTTCGGAGCAGTAATTCTGCAAAAACTGAAACAATGGTAAAGTAGGAATTTCAAATTGTGCATTGTACAAAAGAATTTCAGTTTTAGGCGACGTACTTTTAAACAGATCAAAAAATGCGATTACATTGAGAAAGAAATCAAATAAAAATTCCGAAACGGATCTCAACAACACGAATGATTTACCCAACTCGTGTTGGGTGCGTGTAAGAGTAACAGTGTTTCATTCAAAATTCATGGCGTTCAGTTGCTTGACATATGATCCAAGCCCAGCCCATTCATTAGTCCCAGTTACATGTAAATTTTAGGGAGGAAAACGCGAGTGGATTGGCCTAACTCGCAAGCAATCCAGCATCACATGCAAACAAAGCCTACAAAAAAATTTTGGCCTCGTCATTTACACGTAATTTCAAAAGTTCATAGAGATTCAAATCAGTCGGGCGCTGTGTTATCAAAATGTCATATCTGAACGAATAGTGCCGAAAAGCTGGCTCGGGTAACTGTTTCATAAAATACATCACACGTACATTTTAGGTTCTGGAGTCATAAGTATATGATAATTTATACGGGGATTGTGAGGAAAATGGGCCGAATTGGAGCAATGCTGATAGAACTTTTTGATTATTTTGTCTTGTGATGGCTTAGACTAAATTCTCTCCTCAGTTGCATAAAATGTCATTCGTAAATTCAGGTAAAAAATTGGCTTCATTTAAATTTAAATAAAAGAAGGCTTGGCATATTTTCCATGAGAAAATAATTAGCTCACAGAAGCCTCGCGGAGATACAGTTATTGCAGACGAAACGCAGTTTTTAGCAGAATCGACTGCTTTATAATAATGACGTGAGATTGCTTCAGCAAACGCTCAACATTCGACAATATTAATCAGTCGATGCACTAAAATAACATGAGTAATGACTTCGAGGTAGACTACTCTTCTCAATATATCCACGGAACTTTTGAAATTCCTTATCGAAGTTTTTATGCGAAAATTGGACGAAAACGTTGCTCATCGATTGCCTGTGCAATCTCAGTCACTCGAAGATTTATTTTTTTAGCATGGAGTGATCATTTAATGTTTGAGCATTCACAGGAAAGTCTTTGCTATTCATATTAAAATTCAATTATTTGCTTGTTTTTGCTTGTGTTATTTGCTTGTTGCTCGCCATAGCCGTGTGTGTATAGGACCTGACTCCGTGCGGGGAGACCCGGGTTCGAGTCTCGGCGCTGGTGGNGTGATATGTATCATGCTTCAATTGGAAATAAAGCATCCGTAGATGCCGATGTTTGTTTGTTTGTTTCTGTTGCGCTAAAAAAGTCGTCAAACTTTGACGCATTTTTAAGCAACAACAACTGAGCAAGCATCTCTAACGAAAGTTATTTTTTTGCTTACTACAGTCATTATCCTGAAAAAGTTTTGCAAATATTCGCCATTCTGTCTCAAAACTCAAATAGGTTAGGAAAAAGATTTTAGGAATAAAAGTTGCCAGCACTCTGAAATAGCGGCGAAAGTATCCTAGCGTGGGTCTAGTCAGCATAAACCAATTCCTACTTCTTTTTATGAAATTATAAAATTATGCGTCTTTAAATTGTGTGCTTGGCGACACAAATTTTCGACGCCAAAAAATAACGTTGCTGAATTTAATGAAAAATCACAAATTAAATTTCTGCCCAAACTCATCAAAAAAGAATGAAAGCTTGAAGAAACTTCTTGAAGTTGTTTAAAAAACTTATTAAATCAGTTGCTTGGGCCATGGGGCTTTAAGCTTGAGGGAAATCAATAGCAAATCACAAGTGCAAGGCTTCTGGTATGTTGAAAAAACTAGCTTCATGAATATTATTTATAACTTTATTTTATCATTTACGTCAAAATATTCCCCACTAGTAAATTTTCTTTCAAGTTCTGTTAGTCGCCAAAAACTGGGAGCACTAACCATCACGGCAATGGAGTTACGGTTAGTAGCTGAATGGTCTAAGTGATGTTTTATCCCCATTGTGATCGAAGCGTTCTGCTACACCTACACCGTCAAAGCCACTAATACTATAGCCCAGCATACGCCACAACCGACGCAGAAAAAATCTTTTCCATAATGTCCTAATGCTCGCGGGAAAAAAATAACCTAAAAGATTCACAAACAGTTTTGTTGCGAATCATTTTCCTGTTCATCTTTTGATGCCCGCAACAGAGACAATAGCCAAGGCACTGCAGAAGTAACCATCTACGCAGGCTAAGCAAAAGTCAAAAGCTAAACCAGGTCGTAAAGCTGGAATAAATCTCCACTTATGAGGTAGCCTTAGTTTTTCTCAGAAAATTGTGATGCGCAATTTCATCTGCCCTATCCAAATATGGGGGCAGTCAAGGATACCACGGAAAAACTGATGCAGCTTGAAAAACAGCATCTGGTCGATCACTCAAGCTCAGGAGTTCTCAAGTCTTTTTACAGCAGCAGCATCAAAAATACCAACATTGCACGAACGATGGGAGAAATCTTACCTTTTTTGTCGTTGCATGGCATTTTCGCTCAAATTTTAATTCCGAAAACCATATTCTGCTCGGCACAAGTCAGGTGTGGGTCGTGGTGAAAGCTTGAAGGGCGCATTGGACTGCCACGGATAAATAGACAATCATTTTCCATTACTCTGTGATAAACAGTATGGTTTCGTTACAAAAATTAACAACTCACGCTCTATTAAATCATTTGCAGTACCTTTATTCTGCCACAGATGAACGAAAGCCTGTTTTCTCCGTTTTTCTTGACTTTTGAAAAGCACTCGATTGCGTAGACAATAGCATTTTACTCTTTATACTTTACTGTTAGGGCAGTAGAGAAGTTACGCATGATTGGTTCAAATCATACTTAACAAATCGGACGCAATACGTTGCCATTGACGATGCACAAACGAAACTACTGACAATTACCCATGGCCTACCGTTAGGATACGTCCTTGGACCTCTCCTCTTTTTAATCTTTATCAACGATGAACTTTAATTACTTCTTTTTCAAATTCCTTGTTTTTGCCGACAACAGCACACTTTCTACAGCTCTTCCTAATGAAAATTCCATTTTAATGGCAGTAAATAACTAATGGCAAAGGGTTTCAAAGTGGCTCAATGCTAATGAAGTCCACCTCAGTATCGATCAGACGGAATCATGAAATTCTCCTGTACGCGGAATGCGTCTCTTCCACACATTACGATTGGTGATGACACGGATGAATTAAATTCCTGTAAGTTCCGAGGCATTTCAATAGGTCTGGAAATACTTAAGGTTTGGGATTTCTACAAGCTCTCCAGATGCAATTTCATGTATTAAACATTGACTACTGAGGGCGACACACAAACTGGCCATCATGATCTTTTAACCCAAAATAGAAGTAACTTCATACTTAAAAGTTCGGTCTCCACACAGTATCCTCTTTATTGGAACCAAGACTTGAAATTTGATCCCTGCTGAGATCCGTGAAAAAAGTTCTTCCAGAGCTTTCGAAACGAATCCCAAATCCCAATTTCTACACGAATTTTTATCATATAAGGTTATCATGACAAATCTTTTCTTCAATCTAATTCATCGTGATAGGCTAATTTACCTAGATTTATGACGTAGATCTTAAGTCTTTCCAAAAATATTCGTTAACATCTAGCCCATCTCAACTGTTGTTGAAAAATGATTCATTAAATCTTGAGGGAACCCTTTCATTGATCAGTGTAGATAGTGTGCGACTAGACTGATGCAGTTATGTGAGTTAGAATAAACATAACTGTACTCCTTACAAAGGCGTTGATCAAAGGATGACTTAGTAGTCGCGGACTTATTCGAGCGCACAAGTAGCTGTTCTCAAATGTGTTCAGTGTAATAAACGATTTGAGGAACAATGTATTGATGTCTTGCATCTGATGAATAAATTTTAAAATTGTTTGAGTTGTTCAATATTTGTACAAACTGAAAAAAGCGCATCATTGACGTCACGCTATGATTACTCACACGGAATTCATTTATTATTATGCACTTACAGGTAATTAGAGTGAGGTAGCATCTAGAAAACCAGCAAGAGAAATAACCAAGATAATTTCAGCTTGTCACATGATTGCTTCATCATAATATTCAAATGAACGGTAATTATTTGGAATTCGGAACCCAATAGATTTATTCTGATCTAAGCGCGAGATGTTCTTCTGAGGAATTTTTGGGAAACAAAAAAGGATTGTGATTGTTTAAGTTAGCTGAAGTACTTCCGTTTCTGTGTAACCATACGGCAAAATTTGAGGTTGGAAATCGTGTTTTATATTTTGGTTAGTACTTTTAATGAATTTGCAATGAAATAATATTTTTATGAAATAATATTTTCGAAATGTCATTTCACCTCTGTTAAAAACTCGTCAAAATGAAAACAATGTTGTGCTGCAAAGAATTAATTGATTAAATTAATTGCTGCATTGACAGCATAAATAAGTGAGTGGAATGATAAGTACTTAATATTTAGTACGCTAAGTACTTAGCCTCACCCACAATGGTGCCACTGTCGCAAGAGGAATTTACTATCGTGTAGTACTTTCTCGTAAACTGTCAAAACTTCAGCCGAATCGGACACGTAGTTTTGTTTTGACTGCGTGTGGAAGCGGGCGTGTCTACGGATTTTAGAAAGATGGAAAAAGAAGCACTATCGATTGGTGATTCAATTCTTGTTTTTGGAAGGGAAATCCTGCATTGAAATCAAAGAGCGCCTGGATGCTGTGTACGGTGACTCTTTTCCTTCGATGGCGACTGTCAAAAATTGGTTTCACGAGTTTTAACATGGTCGCACGTCGTATTTTGATGAGCCAGGCCCAGGTGCCCCGAAAACGGCTACCACGGAGGATAACAGGACAAAAATCCACGATCTCGTATTGGCAGACCGCCGATTGAAAATGCGCGAGATAGCTGAGACAGTAGGCATCTCAAAAGACCGCGTAGGTGGTATCCTGCATGAAATTTTGGGCATGAGAAAGCTGTCGGCGCGATGGGTGCTGCGTTTGCTTACTCCGAACAACGAGCGCAACCGTGAGACCACTTCAGAGCAGTATTTGATGCTGTTTAAGCACGATACGAAGAAGTTTTTGCTTCGTCTCGTGACCGTCGACGAAACATGGATCCACTGGTACACATCAGAGACCAAGGCACAGTCGAAACAGTGGACTTCACCCGGCGAACGTGCTCCGAAGAAGGCGAAGAATTTCCTAACGACGAGAAAGTGATGGCCGCCGTTTTATGAGATTCTTAAGGTGTGATCTACATCAATTACCAGGAGAAGGGCAAAACGGCTACAGGGCTTTACTATGCTGAATTATTGGATCGATTCGACGCCGACTTGCAGAAAAAATGGACCCATTTGGAGAATGAAAAAATGCTCTTCCACAATGACAGCGCGCCGGTGCACACCTTCGCTCTCGCCACGGCCAAATTGATCGAATTGGCCCACGAACTGCTGCTCCATCCACCGTATTCTCCAGATTTGGCCCAGTGCGACTTCTCTTTGTTTCTAAACTTGAAAAAGTCACTCGCCGGGCAAAATTTGAGTCGAATGAAGAAGTCATCGCCTCCACGGAGGCCTACTTCGCAGACCTCAAGAAAACACATTTTTCAGACGGGTTAAAGAAGTTAGAGCATCGCTGGGTCAAATGTATCGAGCTAAAAGGAGACTATGTTGAGAAATACATCGTCACTTTTCAAAAAATTTTGGTTTTCTTCTGTAGGCTAAGTATTTATCGGACCATCCTCGTGTGTAAGTTAGACGCCTCACTGGGTCTATCAGGTGTACGGTCGCGTTATAGGCTGACACCTCGGATAAACTACTCAGTAGAGTGTAAAAATGGCAACAATACGCTGCTGTGCTATATTATATTGATAGAGAGTATCAGTCAACATCAACCATTGTAGATGTTTTGAAGCATGATGTGTGTAACTGAATGAAAATAGAAGTTTGGAATCAACTTGGGAAACTAAAGCACATCCCGATGATGATTTTCCGAAGAAAATCTTCTTCAACGCAGACAGGTTGATAAACAGTTTGTGCTACATGGTGGATACATCAACTAACTTAAACCAGTTGGCAGCTTAAGCCAAATGGTAAAAATTCGGAGGAAGAGCACAATTCTTCGTATATGCGCGAGTTGTGCAACAGCTTCCGATGGCAAATCTGCGGAGACTAACTTGTCAGTCTTTAACCGATGAAAAGTTCTCTAAAACTAATACTTTCCTTTGTGGAGTAGTGAAGAACTTTAATTTGAACAGAAAACCTGAAAAACGAACATAAACATTCGAACAGGAAAAGCAATGAGCAACACGTTAAGCATACTGTTTCTTTGACTTAGAACTATGAGAACAATGCGAGAGGGTTTTATTTTCCTTCACGCCTGGTATATATCGTCTTGGGCACTGGTTTTTCGAATACAATACGACTAACATCAGGACGCAATGATGGTTAACCCAAGTCGAACCTGTACCCATTTCTGACACCTGGGTAGAACGGGGAATTGTGTCTGAGTTTTCACAGCGGGGAGAAAAACCTTGCTGCCATTGCTGGGATTCGAACAGGCGACGCTCTTCTGGAAAGGCGCACACTCTTAACCACTTGGCCATTGTGACCGAATCAAAAGTGGTGTTAAAAATTTGCTTGTATTTTCATCAAGGTGAATGAATCCAAAGGAGGCTCATAACTCAAGGAAAGCACATAATTCGCATGTAGCCTAGATAAAATTGTTGACAGAATTTATGCAGTCGGACTCGTTATTCCACGATGGTGATTTGATGAAAATTTTTAAAAGATTCACAAACACTGGAAAAATTGTTGAGAGATACTGTCAACACTTTTATTTAAAACAATCTTTTATTTATAACAATTGTAGAGCAATACTTAGCTCGAACCCATCAATTCCGAAAATTTTAGAGCAATACTGAGCACGAATCTGATAATAGTTGAACAAAAGTGAGAACGACTCTGTCTTTTTCAGTGATATTTAAACGAACCTAAATACGAATCTGCCTATTAAAAAATGTGCCCAGCAATACTAGGTACAAATTTATCAAATAAAAATGTTGAGCAAAACTAAACGCGAATCGGACAATTGAAAAAAAATGTAAAGCAATACCGAGACAAATCTACCAGTTATTCCCAGTATTATGTAAACTCAAAATTCTCCAACCTGGAGTGATGCTTGAAAAAGAAATCAGTTATGAGTGTGTGAGGTTTGATTCTTGTTCGTGAGTGAAGGATTTTGTTATAGTCAAATCTGGAGCATGGAGTGCGTGGACTGATGTCCTGGGATTTTTTCTAACACTTTTTTATACCTACGATAATTTCTTAACAAACCGTACGATAAAAATTAGATGCAACCAGTTTTTTTGCGTTCATATACTTTTGTTAGAAAAACTAGCAAGGACTTGTAGGTTTTTAACAGATATAATCATTTTAATGGAGAAACAGTGTAATGTTATCAATAAATCGGAAATCTTTCATAATTCTAAAAAAAAATAATTTGCGAAAGATGAATCCTGTTGAGAAAAATCTTGAAAAATATCGAATAACCTACGATTTAAATAATATATGATTGGTACATCTGAGGTATCATGTATCTGAGAAGAAGTGGAGTGAAATTCCTACGACTATGCAAGCGCGTCCTGAGAACAGAAAGTACACTTCATCTGCATCGTGAAACTCTCAAAAATTGTAGAAATATTAACACAAATCTCAAATGAGTCACTCTGCTCTCCCTTTACACGCCAATAAGAAACTTCTTACCATGCAATTAGTTTATTCAGGAAATATTTTGAAACACAAACTTTCACACATTTTCAAAAGGTGAAACAAGTATTTCTATGAGAGCCCCTTAAACTGGAGGAACTTCAGAATTTCACCCAATGAAGTCAAACTTTGAGTGGCGACTCCCAATCATGAATCACTAATCAAACGTCACATTTTCTCCACGACACGAGCTCGACAAGTTCAGACGAGTGCTAGCAGCGTGATGTCAAATCGCAGAAAAAATTAATTTGCATGCGGGCAAGCGGTTACCGCGCTGACTTTTTACAAACATTAGCAAGTCATCGGTCAAGAGAGCACTTGCAAAACCACTGGTCTCTGAGGCATGTGATTATTTGAAAGAACACACACGTGAGGGGAAGGTGTGGATGGCACGCGTGTCACGGTGAGGAAGAAGCGACCGGTGTTATAATGACCTCCTCTGAAATGACGCGGTCGTATTCAGATGAAGGTGCTTTCACACAAGCCTTCCATAGGCAAATGAGTGGCGTGCTTGCATTAAGAATATGAAAGAGTGGTCGGGCTCTCGTTTTTAAAGAGCGATCGGGCTTGTGAAGAAGAAAGAAGCGCGTGTTCGGACCAGCTTTCCATTGATAAGTTCACCCTTTAAGCATGCGTCTGGCAGAAAGGGTTGGAAGAATAATTTTAAATATTTTCAATTCGAATATCTCATGTGATGAAAATAATGAGCTCATGTTTGTATGCACATTGTATGGCTTAGACTAACTACGCACAGCAACACAACATTTTGCAAACAGCTCATGTAAGGATCAAAGTATAGTATGTAATATGAAAGTAACTCCCCTATAAGCCAGCGTAGAGCCACATCAAATTAGCATGATGCTTTCAATCTTTTCGTTATATTTAGATTAATATAATTTGCACGGGTATAAGTGGAACCTAACACCTAATGAGATTAGGTATTAAGCTTCGTCATGCCTAATGATACCTGCTGCTTAATACTTTAATTGATGATTTTTCAAAATTAATTTCGCTCGAAACAAATGCATGTGTGTAAATAGAATGAAGTTTAAAATTAAATTAGAAATCTTAAATTTTAGTTTTAAATTGCGTACGACTTCCAATGACAAAAATTTCACTCAGAAAGCTGAGCCCAAAAATAAGAAACAAACAGATATATTTAATAGTGAGAAGCATTCATCCATCTTAATCCCTACAACAAACGGCCTCCAGTTCAACCATCAGCAATGACTGAAATGCATAACTCGATGAACCAAATGTTGATTCTATAAATTAATTGAAAATCATCAAGGCTCAAAACTACGCAAAATTCTACATGAAATCCACTCACCAAAATTCTATGATGCCTTGTCATGGTCACGTGATATATATTTGTATTTGCTCATGCATTTGCCCGCTGTGACTAACGAAATTACTGTTACCTTTAACGAAGGATCTTTGTATCCGTTCCGGAGAGCATCATGCACGCTTGTGGCCAATATCAATTATTCATGTAAGTACAACGCTCACCTTCGGTTAGTCTCGCTAGGCTAGAAAAGCGTCCTAAGGCTAATAACACGGAATTCTAATTTGAAAGCGCCCACTACAATAGGAACTTTTTTCGGCTTCGTTTCTATCCCCTGGTTTGTTTTTTCGCCCAACTTGTGAGCAACGGCAGGCAGCTCCTTTTAGCTCGGCTCTTCCTGTTCCGCTTTTTATTCTTATGGTTCACTCCACTCCGATGATATTGTTTTGAAATAGTGAAAATTTTTGTAACAAGTATAAATATCCGGAATAACATTTGAAAATAGAATTGGTTTCCTGAACTGGAACCTCTTAACAAAAGAGTTGTTCGATGCATCATCTCCACAGTGTGCGAGCGAATGTCCCAGCTCCCCCAAGTACAAGTACGTTTTCGAGCTCTGGAGTACCAATGACATGAACACACATAAAATGAATGAGAAAGTAAAATTCGTTTGAATGTTTACGAGTGCACCCGATACCTTGTCAACGCGTGGGTTTGTTTAAAAATCTCATTTGCATAGACCGCTTGAGTGCAGCTTCTTTGGAAACTGAAAGCGCCTGCATACCCTCATTTGAATAAAAAGGGCATATGAAAAAACGCAGATACGAGAGCTGCAAAAAACAGAGAATTTGAATATCGATGGAATGGGTCGAAGCTCTAGGATTACCGAGGTAGCGCTAAACATGGCCAAACCGAACAAAAAAAAGCTGAATTTCCACGCAAACCTAAAAACGTTTCACCCTAACCGAACTCTCAAAAAAGGCGTGGGCAAGTCCTTTCTCCCCCATGCAAATGATTAACATGCGTTCATTGGAGCATACGTTCGCCATGTTCTTGCCTAGCTTCGCAGCTTATGAATGTTTGGTCGCTTTCCCCAGTCAAAATACACCCTAAAGAACAGTGCTTTACTCCAAATTAGGTGTTCTTTCTCCGTGTGAATTCAAGACAATCTCAAAATCAAATTTTTTTTAGCGATTTCACTTCACTCGCGATTCCTATCAAGGGAAATAATCAGAGAGTGAGTAGTTTGCTCTATTCAAATACGTTGACCGTTGCGAGCTGATATCTTTCACTTTGATGCCTTTATCGAGGATGTATTAATTTTTTCCGTTTATTTAGATACGAGGCCTAACTTGGGTCTCCTTGAGGAGGCAGCAAGTGCGCCTGATAATGTTAAGCAGTGCTGAATGAGCTCTCAAGCCTGTTGAGCCGAGCACAGCAAACAACTTCAATAATTAGTGTTAGAGTTGAAGGCTGGAATTCCACTTCAATAATTAGTATTACAGTTGAAGGCTGGAAATCCATTTCAAAAATTAGCATTAGAGTTGAAGGCTGAACTTCAACTTTAACAAATAGTATTAAAGTTGAAGGCTGGAATTCAACTTCAAAAATAAGTATTACAGTAGAAGGCTGGAACTCTGCGATTGGTTCTAATGGCAGCACCGTCATTTTAATCGTGGCTTTCAATTCCATTGTTATAAATTGATTAAAAATGCTATCATTCATAACTGTTAGTTTAACGTTATTTAAATAATTTTGTAATTTCAACGACCATCGAACAGCTGATCTAGTTCGATGATTTCATGAAAATTGTAAATCTGAACAAACAGGAATATGTTAAATAAAGACAAAGAAACTGGTTCATTTTTCAAACACAGAGATATCGAATCAAAATTTCACACCTCTCAACGGAACATGATAAAAATTCCATCTTTTAGTTTGTGGGAAGACTATTTTTCAGTCATGACCCCAACGAGTGGAATAGATGCGTTCTCAGATCTTGAAAAATTGGTGCTTGAAATGACGCTTTTGGAGATATATGCAGCCCAACAAAAGGTAATTCAAGCTCATGCAAACGAAAAAAGTGTGCGAAGTCGGATCGAATGTGCGAGCAATTGTTTCTAAAGTCGCATTATCTCCAGGGCTTGTGCAAAGCATTTCGAGAATCCTCCCGAGGTGATTGCGAGAAGGATGATTATAATGATTGCACAGCATGATTGCGCGTCGCTGTAATGATGATTGCATGGTAATCATTGCCGTAGCTCCCACCTTTGCTGAAAGCACTGCAGTAATCTCTGATGTTTAATGGATTGTAAAGTAGGATTTCTGTTTCGTCCACATCGAGTGCTTATAGACAACCTTTATCAGATGATGGCCAGCAAAGCTAACGGCATTCAACAACAGTGATGGGGAAATAAATGCGCCGTCATATGACACTGATAACATTCAGTCGGCGAAGGCCTGTTTTATCAGTCAACAGTGCACTTTGAAAGTCAGGATGTGAGCTCTGGAAGTGATAATGAGATCCTGATAGCTTCATGAGACCCGGCACAGCGGCCGAGCAAATAGAGGATAATGCAGCGATAGCCCAACACTTGTGCTCATATCGCCTAGGCCTACCTGACACCGTCCGAAGGATGACGTTACGACAAACTCAGGAGCGATAACAGCTGCTCAAGTTGACATGCCATCTTGATAGTCCATACAGTATTGATGAAAAGATTTGCGATGAGTTTTATGAACTGAAAGCGCGTCCATTCGAAGACAACGTTCTCTTTTTTCTTGGAAAATCTCGATAAGAGTTCATGAAATTCTGTCCATTTCGGTAGCTTTTCCCAGAACGACGGTGACAAAAGTTGGAACAATAAGGCGGATGTGATTGACTGTACTGAGATATGCAGGGGTGATATGAAGCACTTTCAATGGGCCTGTAGTCTTGAACAAACTCAGAGATAATGGCAGTCTGTGCGTCAACCTGCGATATTGATAGGCTCAGAAGGACTGATAGAGAGCAGGCATACAACATTCGGCCGAAGAAATTGCCATGTGCGAATGTAAACAAACTCATGCGCCAACTCACTTCCTATTGTGTCTTTCACGAATCAGAATCGTACAACTACAACAATTGCGACTTTCATGAGCGCTTATTTTGAGGGTGAAGATGGTTTCCAATCACTCATATTAATTTTGATTTCATGATATCTTACGCAACCATGATTTTTTTTTTTAAATAGCAAATGTTTGGTAACTTGAAATGTCTACATACGCCGAAAATTAAAATTTTTGCCCTCACGATTTTTCGCCAGCAGCTGCATCACAAAACTTGAGACTTGAATCTTTTCTTCATAAGTTGTATTTTGTTCACGTTTTTATTGTTGAACTCTCCCTATTTGAATAAAATTGAAGATCCATTCCGGTATATATGAGTTCTAATGAGGATTCTTTCAGTGTGTACTTTTCACTTTCGTAGAAGTTTGTTGAAAATTTTTGTCGATTACGTTCGCTCTAATACTATGAATAACATAGGATTAGCGAGATCGTTTTAGACAAAGATTTTCAAAAAAGTTTTACCCGAACATTAAATACTCACTGAAAGGGAACCTCATTAGAATTCATACATACCGAAAAGGATCTTCAATCATATCCGAATTGGAGTCGTGTTTGCAATAATTTGCATTGTAGCTGACGATTAAAATGTTGTGTAGTCGACCCACCCTCAATTATAGGCTCCTTCAAATTACATTCACCAAACACTGCATTCATGAGTAATCACAGCTCTGGCCAAATTTCATGACAGGCTTGCATCTAATTTAGGACAAACACCTGCTGCTAATATTTCAAGCAAACATTTATTTAAGACAAACACTGGCCGCTAACTTTTCAAGCATGCATTTATTTACGACAAATATTGGCCGCTAACTTTTCAAGCATGCATTTATTTACGACAAATATTGGCCGCTAACTTTTCAAGCATGCATTTATTTACGACAAATATTGGCCGCTAACTTTTCACGCATGCATTTATTTACGACAAATATTGGCCGCTAACTTTTCAAGCATGCATTTATTTACGACAAAAACTGGCCTCAAACATTCCAATTTACAGTCTACTTTCGAGTATTTCATCATTTATGAACCTCAATTTACCATGATGAAATTCAGTCAAAGTTGGTCCGGGATATTCATAACTCAAATCAAGCATCGTGGTAGTTGTGTAACTTGGTCTACTGTAATTTTTTTTTCGTACAAGTGGAGGTTCGTACAAAATGATGTCGCAAGAGTGAAGGATCAATTTAATTCGAGAACAAAGTCATTAACTCGAAGAAATTTCTCTTTAAGTATACTGTTATTGGACAAGCCACGTTCAAGCTTTAAAGTCATTCTCCTTAAATATTCTCAAAATATCCCGCACGCAACACAAATTGTCGTTAATTTGTCAGTGATTTAAGACCAGATAGGTGATCACTTGTGCATCCGCGTCCGCTGAATACAGAATAGGAATAGATCTTCCACATAGTGTAATCAACTAAAAGAATAATAAATGAATTGCAAGGTGAACGAAATAGATATTACTTCAAATTTTATTAATTAATTGAATCTCAAATAACGTACGCAGAAACTATCAATCAAATGCAGTGTTTGTTTTTCGATATATCGATGGTAGATATTTCTTTCCTTCCGCCAAGACACTCATAGACAAGAGAAAAAATGGAGGAATTATGTACGATAGTAGAGGGTGAGAGTTATCTGCCTCTTGACGCATTCTTCTTTCTTAAATTAGGGCTGCAATATTCCAATCACATCAAATTGAAGCGTAAAAGTTCAATATTCTCTGAAGTGAACAGGAGTGAAGTACTCATTAAACTTTCAAGATACAGTGCCAATAAAAGTTCAGCATCAGCTGTGCTTCATACTTGCATGAAACCTATCACCCTTGAATCAATCACTTCTGTTGAATTTTGTGCATTGGTTGCTTTTTATCCATTTCATTTTATGCACTAGAAAGTTTTTAAGTTTCGTTTATCTGTAATCAGCCTGCGTGTTGTTGCAGGTTTCATTCTTCGTTACGCTTCGTGTGGCGTACCCAAATTTTTAAATTGCCCTTTAGTGTTTGAACTCAAAATGTACGCATGTGTGTGTTCCGGAAACATACACTATGTACACGTGTGTGTTTTCTATTGCCTTGCATAAAATAATTGGCAATCAACTTTTACTGTCAGGACCTAGTTGGACAAGAACAAAACATTTTAGTTTTATCCTGAAAATTTCTCAACGTTTTCAGAATTTCATACAACTCAAAATAAGACACTGCTTGTGCATGAAAGACACTGCATCCGAAAACACGAGAAATCCATAAAAGTTCTCCCAATGATATGAGCTTCCGCGCAGAGTGTTTTCTAGACGTGATGTAGAGGAACATTAACAAATCAACGCAATTGTCCGGCGCACACGAGGGTCAGGCCGAGTCAGGTCAATCGATACCGAGAGGAAGAGAAGAAGCAACGAATAACCCTTCCATCAGTGCATGCAGCTCTGCAGATTCTCAACGATTATTGAAGTTTTCGTCTTCAAAAATTATTGAAAATCATTACAGAATCGTCCATGAGAGTTTCTCTTCAGTTTGCAGATGACAGAGCCTCTGCAGTTCATGGAACCGTGAATTAATCTGAATTGTTTGCTATGGAAATATTATGGACGGGCTATTGGCTTCCGATGGTCAGTTTATTACGGGAAAAAATCAATAAGGGAGTGGGAGGAAAATATCGACGGCTGTGAGTAACCCTTTAGCACGCAGAGTTTGCAGTGTTCCCAGCCAGTCTGAAGCTATGATCGAATATGAACCTATTTTCTTACAAATGTATTTTCTCCATTTACAGTACATTTTATGGTAAATATGTTTTCTTCGTTCATGGTATATTCTTTGGAAAGTTTATTTTCTTCATTCATGGTATTCATTTTTTATATTCAGTACGGGGTGTATCATGTACTGAAATTAATTAATGTTGGTCCAGTCGAAGTATGACTACGGAAATCGTGAAGATTTTTCATCCATCTTTTGGTGAGTTCTACTAAAGAAACATGCAGTACGGAACGTATTCTTTCAAATTTTTAAGGTAGTGGGGCTTCCAATTAGTCAAAAAATGCTTAAAGAATTTATGCCGTAAATAAAATTTATAAAAAATTTGCTTTTATGGCTTGAAGAAGTCCATTCATTGAAGTCATTTTGATTTTAAATAAAAATAAATTCATCGACGGTGTCTAACAAAATGAGGTGTGCAAGGCACGCATTTAACACAGTGCAACATATTATTCGTTATCCGTAGAAAACTTTTTTCTATAACGAAGCACAAAATCACACAACAATTCAGGAGGTTGACCAGCGAAAACCATAAACCAAAGTTCAAGGTCCAACCGTGGTTGGCGACAAAAACTGGACCATTCCCTACTTAAATATTGTTTGAAAACTCATAATCTTGATTTATTGTTCGTTGAAACATTATGAATTTGATTCACTGGTTGTTGAAGGCGCTTGATCTTCCTTTATTGTTAGTTGAAAGAAAGCTCATAACCTTGATTCATTCATAGTTGAAAGTTTTGATCGTGATTTTCTGGTTGCAGAAAATTTTCGATTTTCAGTCATAAATAGTTGAAAGTTCATTTTCGAACTCAATCATCGTTGAAAATTTTTTTGCGTGACTTATTGATGATTGAAAGATTTCAATTTTGATTTACTGGTGGTTTGTAACCTTCCATAGGTGGTAGAAAGATGTTGGCCTCTATTCATTGATGTGTGAAAGCTTATCATTCTGATCTATACTAGAACTAAAAACGTTCAAATCTTTGTCAAGATAAAAGTTCCTTGAGAATATGTTAGTTAATAATTAATCTTTAGAAAGAGTAATTTTGCTCAAAATATGACGGGGAAGGTATAATCAGCATTCAAAGTTGATACTTTTAGAAAGAAATCAGCAAAATTCTTTGCACTCTGTAATTATTTTGCCACCATTTGCAGGGACGATATATCGATTGTCATTCAGTTCAACAAAATATTCGTTTCAGTTAATTTCATATTTCCCTTGCTCCAGAATTCATAGTTTGCAATTATCTTGTAATGCCTTTGTTATTCTAATGTTTTCCAATTTCTTCTAGACGTTGTTTAAAACTTCCTGCTAGATGCTCATAATTCTGTTATTATCACGCAATGAAAGAATCATCTATTCAAACTTTGTTGAATAGTTCTAAACAAAACTGACAGACTCGGGTGACGATATTCAATCGTATGCTAGCTGTTGTTACGGATTCAACTACCTTCACACATTCAAAAAGGCTTTCTGCTGTTTCAAGAAAAATGTTTAATGCTGCGAAAAAGCAAGAAAACTACGCAGGCAAAGTCCCAACAACTTAAGCAAGACCAACGAGTTACATTCAGTACGTATCAATTTCCTTTGTTAACGTATGAACATAGAATGGGTGAAAGCATTTTACTTTTGGTGTGCGGGTTGCTTTCAACATTGACTGGATGAAAACACCATACTTTCGGTGTGTGGGTTTCTTTGGGGCGGCAGACAAGCAGGCGGAGATTACGGTAGGCTGTGAGGGGTGTAGGCCAGGATCTGGTAGGCCTAAAGCAAGGGTCACAACATGACACATCCGTCAAGCCTGCATCCTCCCACACGTTGTCCAACTGACCGGTCAACTGCACCGTACTTGACCGGTCAACTGCACCCCAACTTACCGGTCAACTGCACCACAATTGACCGGTTAACTGCACCGTACTTGACCGGTCAAATATACCCCAACTGACCGGTCAACTGCACTGCAACTGATCAGTCAACTGCACCGTACTTGACCGGTCAAATACACCCCAATTGACTGGTCGGTCAACTGGACTGTACTTGACCGATCAACTGCACCGCAACTGACCGGTCAATTGCACCATACTTGACGGGTCAACTGCACCATACTTGACCTGTCAACTGCACCGTACTTGGCCGGTCAAATGCACCCCCAACTGACTGGTCAACTCCTCAGAGACTGACCGGTTAACTCGCTTCGTGTGATCGGTCAACCGCATTTGATGAAATCGGTCAACTGTACTTAGTGAAGTCGGTATATATATATCGGTCAATTGCCCATGGAGAAGTCGGTCAACTGCATTTGAAGAGGTTGGGCAATTTCATTCGGCCTGATCGGACAAATATATGAGTTAAATTACTCTTCACATGACCTTCAAGGATCATTTAGTTTCCTGGTGAAATTTCAAATAGCGAGCATCCCTGACTGATAAGTCAGTGTTATTTCCCTTGCATGGCCCAGGACCCATCGATGGGTCGTTTGAAAAAATTTAACAATCTTTCAAAATTAGTGATATTCTATGGGCCCAGTTATTGTTTGGTGTTCATGAAATTACTAACAACCTTTGAATTTAAATTTGAGGTGAATACTAAACTTCAGCTTAACCCATCGCAGTCAACGTGTTTATCTCTCCCTCAAGTGCTGAGATGCAAAAGCTTGTACAGGGTGGCGCATAAGTAAGGCACCCTTTAAAAAAATTAATAATAAGTAAACTATGAAAGGCAAATCGATAAGGTTAATTGCAAACGATAGAGGAACTCTTAAAGTTTATTTACATGTCGTATCCTGTCTACAGATACCCAGTGTATATTGCGGTAATAAATAAGGGTGCGTTACTTATGCGCCACCCTGCATTTCACGTAAAGTCGGAGTTGAAGTAGAGGTAGTTATTTACCTGACCATGCAACATTTAACTACAACTTATAAAACAATCCTCTATTGTTTCTCTCCAATGCAGCAAATAGTTTAATGATCAACAGTCACCGAGAAATAATTAATGAATCGAAAAACAACATTTATCTTCAATCAAACAAATAGTAAATCGTTTGCTGGTTCCGATACGGCTGAGAAAATTTTCTCCCCCTCTTGTGTTTCATCGACAGATGAATGCTGACGAACGAATACCTAGTGGAAAACATCACTGCACGCAACATTAGACCTATTTTCGACTTATTTATGGGACTGCTCGATCCGTACCGTTGTCAGCGACCCTTGCAGTACGTGCTCTGTCTCAGTGCTACGATAAAACTATACATTGCGTGCCTTGATACCCTACACAGAGCATCGTGCTTACTTCTGTATTTACAGGCATTCGGTGGAGCACATTTGCTTAAGGTTTTTTATAAGTGAAAGTTCAAATACGTATTCCATCGTAAAATAAATAAAATAAGTTTCGAAAGGCGTATGATATTTGAGCCGAGTATTCTGAGGCAGACGAATTCTCATTTTCTTTGAAGCTTGTAAGTTGAGGCGAGAGCGGAAACGAATAAGTGGCTGAGTAAAGCGTTGGAATATTTTCTGTCTCAGGGACTGAGAATATTACATTACAATGAATTGACAGAGAAGTCTTTTTATACACATAACTCATTCTTTTGTTATAAATTTAAGTGATTACATCTTTTGAAAAATCAGCATTTCGTTGAAGAATGAGTTGCGTAAATGCCTCCCATGAATTGTAAAATTTTCATCTTTTCAATTCCACCCAATTTATTTTGTACATATAATAGCTGAAAAAATGATACAGCAAACTTAAAGGGTGTCTAGTAAATGCTACGACTTACAAAGTTAAATCCAATTTCGAAGAATGAGAGTATGCAGAATGTACTGATGCAAAAATGAAGGTGGCATCGAATACTAACACTGAACATGGCTTTAACATAACGTAACCTATTCTAAAATCAAATGAAATTAATAATCACCAATATTTAAAATAATAATGGGCAATTCTTTTAACAGAAATTCATTTTCAAAGCCGACACTCTCTCCTGTCTTTTCGACTAGGGACATGGGTATTACAATACTCATGTGTGTGTATCATCTAAGTGTATTAACTTTAAGATGTTTTAAAAACCAATGATGGTACTTTTGTACCATCTCTATTGGAAATAAACTGTTTTTCTTTTTTTTCAAACGCAAAACGAGTGCCTGGGGAGAACTAACTGTACGGGAAACTCCGAACCTTGCAGGCACCTGTAGCATCGTAACAAAACATCTCATTTTACAGCGAGTGCAGAACATTTCCTTGCAGGATGATCTCCAGAGTATCATTACCCGCTAGTGCACTCCCTCATTTAGCACACATAAGCAACACGGAAGTTACGGTATTGAGGAAATCGCAATAGAAAGAAACACACATCCTAACTCTTGCTTGGCCTTGCTTCTCTGGCATTTTTTGTTCGTCACTCCGAAATTCTATAATGTGAATATTTAAGACATCAGTTTGCATCAGTTTTGATGCGGACGCTACGAAGAAAATGCAGAAGTGGTTGCATGAGGGAAGTTTCAGAACCAGTATGGCTTTATCAAAATTGACAGCCCGTAGTTACCGCCTTTAAAAAAAGCTTGCTATCCAGCACCGCGCTTCAAGCTTTCACCGTAAAATGATACGTTTTTGGCATAAAATGGTTCCTTCATTTATTCTAAAATATGTAAAGTGATGTGATTAGGTACTTAATTTATTTTTGCCCACTTTATTGGCCGAGACTGAGCAAATTTTAATATCTGATATTATGTTTAGGCGAAATGACTAATTTATAAGGAAATTTGGAAATTTTCGGACAGAATACTGTCTCTTGGATCTGATGCAAGGGTTGTCATACGTTCTACGATATCTGTGTACGATGTCTCTAGGACTTGGGATGAGGATTGACCTCAACTTGAAGTCGATACGTTTTTGGGATAGAACAAAAATCTCAAAACAATTTTAGTAAGAAAATATCACAGAAACTTTATGAATGGATGGAGTGTGGTTGAACACTAAACTTGCTTAGTTATAAGTGTTTCTGCGAAAGGGACGCAATCCAATTGACATATTTTGTAACAAAAATTATTAAAACGAAAGAATTAAATCTTTTTTCAGATGTATGTAAAAATTTATCACAACGCTTCATTTTCTATACGTATTGTGATTAAGCACACTCCATAACGGCCTCAGTAAACGAGCAACCGCCTTTTCATTCTATTTTCGAGAGATGCACATCGTACATTTGAGAAATGATGTCGTATGTCTAACTTCCAGGGTTCTACCTACTAATTTAACCCTCAGTTGGGGTATCCTTTTCAAACTGCACGCCACTTAATCAGAAAGCGCGTAATTTCTATTTCGTAATTTCTAATTCGTAATTTCGTAATGAAGGGGAAGGAAAATTCGTTCGTGTTCTGGAAGAACTATAACAAAAATTTACACTTTTTTTAAAAGTTTCATTGGCTTCATTGGCATTGTCGTTTACCAGAATTGAAATCAGCACCTTGTTGTGCCTGCCTTTAGGAAGCATCTGTTCAAGTAAGCAGTTCATTTTTACAAATACTTGCTCAAATCAGGGATTTTTATAGAAATATGTGATGGAATGAAGGATTTTTTTACAAATACCTATTCAAGGAAATGATATTTTCATTACTAACGGTTCACTCCCGACAAACCGTTCATTTTGACGATGTTGGGAAGTGGTAAAAAATTTTCCTCCTGTTTGATAACGGTTGGTTAACCATTATCGTATTACACAACATTAAACTTACTTGATCATTCTCGCAACCATTACACAACATAATGCTTAGTTAACCATTGTCGAAACCATTGCTTAAAAAGTTTCATAAAAAATTGTTGGCAGATTTTCATAAACATGCTTTTGATTTAGCTTGGTCTATAATTTATTTTGCTTCACATGCTTTGATTAAATAAAACGCTTTGTTTGGAATTTATTCGTAAAATTTTATATCTAACTTCACTTGCCATTGAATTCATTTTCATGCCTCATTCCATACCTTGGTTTCCGGTGCTATAAGGTTACACGAGGAAAAACAAGCAGAAATTCATGCTTCACCCACAGGTTTAAAGTCCTCTTTGTTAAATTATACTAATTTAAGAAAACAAATTATCTGGGCAATTTTGCTAAATACCTTTTTTGACTTCCCCTATATTCAGTCCATTTATATCAGCCTTTACTGATTAACTTACGGACACTTTATGATGGACAAAGAGTTTCAGTTTTGACAATAATACTAGCTTGTAAATTGCAACACGTAGGCTAACTAAAATAACCACCCAATAATGCAAAATAAACGACAAGCCATAAAGGGCAATAGTAAAACTAGCCTCTAAAAAAATTAGTCACTGCTTGTTATAATTTCCAAGCCATGAAAAAACTCGCAGTAATCCCCTAAAGCGACCATAATAATGAGTGCACCGCTCCAGAAGCTACATCGTCAATTATAAGTGCATTTCAATGGGTGGTCTGATACCTAAATGCGTTTTTAAATCCCTAGAACGAGGGGCAAATTCTTCATTTTAGAAGAGCTCCGAGTCCTTGTAAAGGCATTTGAGAAACGAGAAAAATTGCCTTAGACCACAAGAAAAATCAAACAACGTTCATTAATCATGTCGTCTGACAAACGATGGCATCTCATCATCGAACTTGAGGCTAAAATCTTGAGCGACTTACAGGAAGCTGTTTTTCTATATGTAGCTTTCATTTGTTTCTCAATATTATTTTTTATCAATTTGACTGAGATCTTGAGAGACTTCTGAGATGGTGTTCTCCAATTAGAATCTTTCAGTTGTTTCTTAAAAATAATTATTTATCGATTAGATTGAGATCTTGAGCGACTTGTGGGATGCTGTTTTTCCATCAGAATCTTTCATTTGTTTCTCACGATTATTTTTTATCGCTTATCCTGAGATCTTGAGTCACATTAATTAAGTGTGCTGGTTTTCTGCCAAACATTTTCATTTGCTTCTATATATCATTTTCTATCAATTCAACACAGATCTTGAGCGACTTGTGGGATGCTGTTTTTTTCAAATGAATCATTCATTTCTTTCTAAAAATAATTTTTTATTGATTATTCTGAGACCTTGAGCCAAAAAAACATTTTCAGATTCTTCTATGCATTGTCGAACTTAAATAATTTATCAGCATCGGTATGCGATTGGAATAAGATTTTACGATTAGGCTCCATCGCAACGGATGTTTTCATTCAAAGAATTCGAATAGGGTGCAAAATTCTGAAAATGATCGACTCACTATTTGTGGTTGCAATAAGCGATTCTTAGCTGATTATGCCCTCAAAAAATTTGGGATTGGCTTTGAATTGAAGATCATCAGACTCAAAATAAATCAATAATCTCGAAAATAAAATTTCATGTCAAAAATACCCTGTCTTTTGAAACAAATTAATTCGTTAATTCTGACTTCCATAGAAAGACTTAAGAAACATGAACTATTGTCACCTTCTTGATTGTGCTGGTAATATTATTTTGCAGAATTAGAACAAAATGTTCGAAAGGGAAATGCATATTTTTACATCAAAACCTTCCAGCTCCGAAAGGTTTCCGAGTCTTTGAAGCGCCTGAGAGAATTGCTGCGGGGATTTCAAATGGAAAGATCTACTTCGGTAACGTTTAATTTCAAATCGGTGGCTTTCGGTGATTTGAAGACTTATTTCTGAATCAGATAACTGAGTGAAATACGCTAATATCTGCAACAATCATAATGCAAAATATCTGTCTTTTTCCTTTAAACTGAAGTAACAAACATTCTTGAATTTTTTCCTTAAGACAATAAATTTTCGAGATGCAAATGAAACTTCATCCATGGGAATTTATTATAAACTAATAGCAATATTCATAATTTCGAAAACTCAATGAACGTAAAACTAATTCGCTCGAATTCCCAGAATGAAGTACGCACAATTTCCTATTTTCGAACCCATAAATAAGTTAAATAGCTTTCCGTAGCCCTCAATGAGCAGCGGAGCGACGAGCAAGATGGCCATCGCCGGTCAGACCGAGCACGTGCTTCTGAGCGCAAGCGAAGAATGTGCTAATTGCGCACTGGGGTTCGAGGCCCACGAAACATAAGATATGATCCGAGAAGCAATGTTCCTTGGACGTGTGTGTCTGAGGAGCTTTTCTGAAGGCACCCAGTAGCGAGCACAAAACAATTCAACTGCACCCACAGCAACCCAGCAATCATGGGAAATTATCCGACGATTTAGTGAACTGGTTCCAACTCTTATAGGAACACCACCCGCGGGCATCAAGCGTGCCAGCCATGATCCGAATAGCAATGAGGCATCGGCAAAAAGGTACCGGTAATCCTATATAGGAAAGTCTACTGACGACCAAGTCAAGAAGTTCTGGAAGCAACGGAGATTTGGATGATAATCTTGTAAGAAGAATAACATTCGGCTAAATTTTTCTTCTTCTTTAGAAGAAGTACCAAAAGCAACGGAGATTTGGACAGTGTTTGAACAAGAATAATACCACTCGGCTAAGTTTTTATCCTTTCTCCAAAGAAGTAGAAGAAGCACAGCAGATTTGGACAATCTTCATGTAAGAAGAATCCATTTGGCTAAATTTTTCTTCTTTCTTGGAAAGCGGAAAAATTTCTTCTTCTTGGAAGTAAAAACAACAGAGATTTGGGCGCTGTTCATTTGAGAAGAATATCATTCGGTTACGTTTATTTCCTTTCTCCGAGGAATTTTTTGCTTCTAAGCATAGCAAGCAGGGCGCAGATTGAGACCTCGATACTAATTAATGTCTGGAATGATTGACCTATTGCAAAGTCATAGATTTGGAGGCAGAAGCAGAGCAATAACTACTTCCAAGTCGTTTAGCCGCACCTGTGAATTTAGGTAGACTCTTGAAGAGTGTGTAATTTTAAAAGCTTTTCGGCTTCTCTCGCAGACATTTTTTGGACTTTCTGGCCAGAGTGGAATGTTCCTTAGGGCCAATATCCGCTGTTGGAAACTGTGATTCTTGAGAGTGAGGCTGGAAACTTCTTGCAATTGTTTCTCAAAAACGCTCTAATTGAATACAGAGTCGGTTGAGTCAAACTTGCTACTGAAAAGACTGTCTACATAGTTAAAGCTATGTGCTGTTTCGCCTAACTAGCGTTTAGCTGAAAAACAATTCTCAATCTAGTTAATGAAACAGTTAGTTAAGCCTATCAACTTAACTGACCTGCGCTAGTAAGTTAACTAACTAACCAAACAAACAAACAATGAAAAGTTGCTCAGTAATTGTGCAAATGAACAAAACTTATTTAACATTTACTAATACTAATACCCTACGAAACAGAGAATTCAAATCTAGTCATGTGTATTATTAAGCAAAAAAATTCAACAGAAAGAAAATCCCAATCTTCCTTCGTTCAGCCATCGACGCACAGAGCCTGCAGCTTCCAGTAATTCCCAGTCATTTGTAACGTACCTTATACAGACAGCAGGTGTGGGCAGAGTGGTTTCGCCGCGTTAGAAACCAGTACTAATGTTAAAAAATTACATTTGCAAATGAAGGCAAAATCTAGCTCGCGTGTCTTTTCGAAATGTACTAATACTGTGAGAAATAATAACTTCAAGGAAAAGAAGGACTTGACACTCACGCCTTTTCTCCCAGCACTAATGTTGTTAGAAATAATAACTGCAATGGAAGGATAAAATGTGGTTTTCATGCCTTTTCTACATGTACCAATACTTCAATAAATAATAACTTCAAGGGATAGGGAGGCTTGACACTCACACCTTTTCTACTAGTACTAATGTTGTAAGAAAACATAATGCAATGAAAAGGCAAAATTTGGCCATCTTGTCTTTTTTAAATGTTTGAACTAATACTGTTAGAAATAATAGCTTCAAAGGCCAAGCAGACTTGACACTCTCTTCTTTTCTATCAGTACTAATGTTGTTAGAAATAATAATTGCAAGGGAAAGGCAAAATTTGGTCCTCGAGCCTTTTCCACATGTACTAATCATGTTAGAAATGATAACTGCAATGGGCGGGAGGACTTGACACTCACGTCTTTTCTACCAGTACTAATGTCGTTTGAGTATGGCAAATGCCGGGGAATGGCGGATTTGGCATTCATACATTTGCCGGCGCAAGAGTTGAATTCCCCAGACAATAATCTGTTGTTAAATGACTAGGGAATTTTGCGTCATTAAATAACGAGAATTTTTAATCAGAGTCATATTACAGGGCATTGACAAGTGTGCAACACGGTATTCATGAAACCTGGCTTAGCGTACAGTGCAACTGCCTACTTGCTGCAGCTTGGTGAGATCTTAGATTAACAAGCATGTGTCGGAACAGCTTAAATTTTTTCCAGTGCATTCATTCATCACCTCTTCATACAACTTAGCAATCATTCAGCACCTATTAATGCAACTTAGCATTCATTCATTCTCTCTATATGCAACGTAGCATTCTTTCTTTACCTCTTTACTCTGCTGAGGATTCATTCATCAGCTCTTTTCTCTGTTAATCATTCATTCATGATCTCTTTACTCTATTACGCACTCATTCATCACTACTTCACTTTGCTAAGCAACCATTCATTACCTCTTTGCTCTGCTAGGCATTCATTCATAACCGTTTTACTCTGCTTCACCTCTGTTCTCTGCTAAGCATCCATCACCTTTTTACTCTGCTAAACATCCATTCATGACCTCTTTACACTGCTATACATCCATTCATCTTCTCTCTTCGCCGCTTAGCATTCGTTCATTCACCATCTCTGTGCAGTTAAGCATTCATCACCCATGGCTATGAAGAACTGCTATTCATCCCTCTTCACATAGTTACGTAACGTAAATGACAACCACTCACCAGTGCTAAGTATTTAATACCAAGCACCCATATCACAAAGATCTTATATTTCCACTATAATTTGGTCAAAAATTCAGGTACGTCAGATTGATTTCGATAACATCAGGCCTTCTGAGTAGCATTTTCTGTGAAGCAGGTGCACGAATTGAAGTATTTTTGTTCCTTATACTGCGTCCGTGAATATATTTGGGCCCAAAATTACGCAACGCTTCGTGCAATTAAAAAAAACACTGTCTGCTGATACGGACATGAGGAACGAAAGGTAGTCTCCTACGTAGTTGGTCCTCATTCGAGATGTCGATAAAAGGCAGTAAATAAGACGGACTAAAGTATAAGGTTAATTAATGTATCGGACGCTGCTCAGCTTCGATGTCGATAAAAATGCAGTAAACTGGATACGGTATCGTATACGATCAATTCATTAATTTTCCTGAGCTACTTTGCATAATTACCGATAAAAATGCAGTAAATGAGATACGGTAAAGTAAATTATCAATTCCTTCATTTTCTAGGCTGCTTTGCACGCAAAATGGTGAAAACGCAGTGGGCTGAATACGATAAAAATTTTCTTGGGGAATGATTTTTTGATGAAAATCAATGTATTAAGTTCTATAGCACCCTTTCAAAACCTTGTTTGCTAGCGCTGATTTAATTTTTTTTAAAGGCCGTAATTTTAAGTCGAAAACCCACCGTGAAAAATGTGGTCTTCAGCGATTTCACAGAGTGTAACTCATTGAACTATGTAGTTAATGCTCAATTTGAAGACGAATTAACACGTACTAAAGTTTGCGCTGCTCCTGTCACCATTGAATTAGCTAACATGTAAAACCGACTAGGTTCTATAAAAGTACACTTTTAAGATACTATGAGGCATACGCAATGATTGAAAATGTTTAAGTTTTTTCAGTGATCCAAAAACTCGCAAGATCACGTCCTTACTTGCAGTGTTGTATTCATGCTGCTGTGTTGTATTCATGCTGGATCGGTCACATGATGCTGCCTTAGCTGAGACAGAACAATCGTTTACCCAATTTTTTCGGTCAAAATTTTCTCAGCTGAGACACAACGAACGGCTGCCCGATTTTTTCAGTCAAAAATTTGTCAATTGAGACAAAATAAACGGTTACTCGATTTTTTCGGTCAAAATTTTCTCAGGGGAGACAGAACGAATGGTTGCCTGATTTTTTCTATCAAAATTTTCAGAACTAAACTTTAGAAACTAAACTAGACTACACGTATGACCCAAATTTCAGGTAGTCTGTGAAACTAATTTTTCATTTGCCTTAGAATTTGCTGAACTTATTCGGGCACCCAACTAGCTATCTTCAGACGGGTCCATTTCATTGTGTTCTTAAGAAACTATCTACGTCATGTATCACTTCTGGTGTGTAAATTTTGTAATTGTTCATCTTAGGAAATGGTTGGAGCTCATACTGTTCACTATGGCTTAAATAATTCAGTTTAAATTGAAAGCACTTCGTTTATAAACTTACTGAAGAAACTAAGTAAAACATTTTCGTAAAATGAACATATGCTGCAAGCCACATCCACCATACAGCTTGCGGGAATAATACCAAGAAGTTGGATGGAACAAAGCAGAAGTTAAATGCAGAAGCAGAAGTTAAATTTCTCTTATGATATTAATATAAAAACGTTCTCTAATTTTTTCCAATCTTAATGTGAAAAGAAGGGCACTGAATTTTGTCTTATGTCTTTCCTGAACTCAGTGAGGGCGCTGAAAAGCGAGCAACCAACCAAACAACAATATAACTGTTTTTTATAAGTAATCTATATAGATTTGGCCATGAAAGGCGTTAGATATATGACACCTTTGCAAAGTTTAGTGCGTTTTTCTCTAATATTGGCCTAACTTTTATTCACAAAGGCAAAATATAAAAATTTTGATCAAAAAGAGATAAGCTCGCAGTGCCAGTCGAGAAGACAAAATGTACGAGAGGACGAAAAACTACTTTTTGATATAATAAAGCGCTTACTTTTTAAAAAGTAAACTTGCATTACTACTTCTGGA